>RJWT010019214.1:0-18488 GCA_004365215.1 Cuniculus paca
TTTTTTTTTTTTTTTTTTTTTTTTTTGCGGCACCGGGGATTGAAATCATGACCTTGCGCTTGCTAGGCAGGCGCTTAGGCCACTGAGCTAAATCCCCAGCCCTTGTCTTTTTGAGACAGGGTCTCACTATGCTGTTCAGGCTGGCCTTGAGCTCACTTTGTAGCCCAGACTGGTCTCGAACTCACAACAGTCCTCCAGTCTCAGCCTCCCAAGTGCTGGGATTACAAGCGTGAGCCACCACACTCGGCTTAAGCTGTGAAATTTTTTCCAATTCTTTTAATATATATTAATACCATCATTACTTTTAATAGCTTCACATAATTCTGTATGGAATGCACTGTAACTGAACCAAATTGCTATCATTGAGCAACTAGGTTGTTCACTGTCCACTGCTGTTATAAACAATAGTACAATGAACATCATTAAATATACATCTTTGAATATAGATTTTACTTAAAGGGACAAAGATTTATGCACATTTTAAAGAATTTGTCATTATTCTACCAACTGGCTTTCCAGACAGTCTATATCAATTTCAGTTACTACCATCACAGAAAGAAAGGGTCCTAACATTTTTGACAATACTATAACTACTTTATTTTATATTAGAAAAACTAAGACCCAGAGAGGCTGAACAACTTGCCTAATTTTAATGTAACATTCTAAATGCTTCATTTGGCTTACAACTTTATAAAAGCCTTGATAATTATTCTGGTTAATGGGAGATATTCTGGAACCCATATGATTTATAATTATTATGATGATAATTCCATCAATGGTTGAGAAAGATGAAGGCCAGAAGCTAGATAATCAAAGTTCTCCAGATAAGGCAAAAAATATAGGGGAACATAATCAAATTAGAAATAAACTTCACTCTATTGTTGGGCTATCCAAAACTCACTATAACATCACAGGCAAAATATAATTTACAAATAGAGAAATATGCTATGTTCTCATGAACTCATTTAGCTTTTCTTTCTCCTGGCAAACAGAGCCCTTTTAATTTTTATTTTATTTTATTTTTGCAATGAAACTAAACAAACCTATAAACTAAATTCTGCTTCCTAGGAGAAAAACTTAAATCATAAATTCAGACATTTGTTAATTTTATTCACTCTATCCCTTTCCTTGACCTTTTTCTTCTTAAAAAATTCCACAATTTAAAATTGTATTATTTATTTGTTTGTAACAATTTATAAGAACAGGGACTTTGTCCTGTGTATTACCTTTTTTATACATAGAACATTATCAGCTTATAGCAAATGAGCTGTAAAAATTCACTGGATGAATGGATCCTCCCAAATGCATGTCTGTCTTTCCTTAGCTGCACAACCTCCAAGGCAGACAGACTTTGTATCTATCATTCCTTGTCTATAGTAATCCACAAACAAACCAGTTTCCTAAGGAAAGTGAGCAGACTCTGTCACCAGCAGAATCCTTAGCCAATTAAATCTCAATCAGACCTCCATTATTCAACCATGCCACATACTGGCACATGCTGATATAACATAATCTCCCATCTTACCCTGCAGCTGGGAGATGCTGTCACTGTTAGTACTTGTAATCCTGGTATATTTGTTTTACTTATTTGGCTTGTTTGTCTCTAAGAGTAGCCCAGATGGGGCAGTAATTTGCCATGTGTGATGAATGGCTATTGTAGCACTCGGCACAGATATAGAACATTTTCATTACTTACATGAAGTTATGATAGTTTAGAGTCTAGTCAAATATGACAATCCCACTCTCTTTCCCAGAAACTTATTTTTAAATGAGCATTTAACAGGGGCTGGGGGTACAGACTAGTGGTAGAGCACTTGTCTAACAAGCACAAGGCCCTGGGTTTAATGCCCAGCACTGCCCAAAACAAACAAACCTAGCTAACTAGCCAACTAGCTAGCGAGCTAAATAAATAAATGGGGGCATGTAACAGAAATCTGTTAAAGTAAAATATGGAGACATTATTAAGTGGCTTCTGGGCAAGGTTTTCTTACTCCTAAAAAAGTAACACAAGAGATAGACTCTTTTCCGCCTTTAAATAATGTCAGTTTAGGACATGATGGAAATATTGCAGCCAAATGTAAATATGAGGAAAGTCAATCTAACCATAAAAGTCTTCTTCATAATGATACAGAGAACAACAGAAGGAATACCCATTGTTAAAGAAATCAAGCCGAAGTGTTCCTAACCCTGTACCCTCATTATATGAGGTGATCAGACAGTAACTTCCCTTCGTGTTTGTTATGGTTTGGGTCTAGATGTCCCTCAAAGCCTCATGCAGTCAAAAGTGGGGTTTTTTTGAGAGGCTGGATCTGGTGTGTGATGCTAGGATTAACAGTGTGTGATACTATCAGCACACTAGTTTGGCATCACCCTAATCCCAGCAGTCTAGATACAATACAAGAGGGGCAGAAAGATGATGTTAAGGTTTCTTGTTTGTTTTGCTACCTTCTGGTCACCATAAACTGTTCTCCTCTGCAAATCCACACTGCCTTGGAGCCAAGTTGTGGATTACTGACTGAAACATCTACAAACCGTAAGCTAAATAAACCTTTCCCCCTTTAACTCTGGGTATCAGGTATTTTGTCTCAGGAACAAGGAAAGTAATTAAGACAGTGTTTATACCATTTGGAGATGGAGATTTTGAAAAATTACTGCAAACTGAACACTAATAATAGAACTTTATTTATACTTTTGTGTTACTCTCTAATATAAGAGTTTTAACCCTCTACAGATGCCCACATCCCACTCTCTAAATACGTTTCTTATGTGGAAAAAGAGAGTATGCTTGAATTAAGGATTTTGAGGGTGAAGATTATCTGGGACTATTCATGTAGGCCCAATGTAGTTATGGTAAAAGAAATCTCACAAGGGAGAGGAAAAAAGGTCAAAAACAGGGAAGGGTAAGAAAAAAGTTAATAATGGAAGCAAAGATTGCAATGCTGTACTCTGAGGAGTGAAGAAGGAGCCATAAGCCAAGGAATGCTGAAAACCCATAGAAGCTGGAAGACAAGGAAATGAATTCTCCTGTGGAGCTTTAAGAAGAAACACAGCCTTGCCAAGACTTTTTGCCTTTAAACTTCTCACCTCGGGAATTTAAAGAAGAAAATAAATTTATGTTGATTTATGCCATTAACTCTGTGTTAATTTGTTATAGGTACCACTAGAAAATTAATGTAGTAGCTTTCCTGAAAGTTACTCAGCCTGTACTGGTAAGGTCAAAACATACGTTTTCTGACTCTAAGTTCAGTTTTACTTCTTAAACACAAAAAATAAAAAAAACCACACAAACAAAAATCCTTCTACATAGCAGTTTTCATGTCTGATTTCTCAAAGATATGAAAATCTCAGTTTAGTGCCCCTGTTGTTATGTGGAAAAATACCTGACTAACCACAATTTGGGGCTACTGGTTAAAAGCATGATCTCTAGAGCTAGATGGACTGCTTTTGAATCCTGGCTGTGCATGACTTTGGGTCTTTTTCTCATTTTCATCATCTATAAAGTGGGGTAATACCATCTATTTTATGGGTCTACTGTGAGGATTTAATTAGTTAAGATTTGCAAAAATAAACATAAAACACACCAGGACAAAATAAGCAGTACGTGTTGTTACAATATGGTTGTATAATATTCAAATGCTACAATATTCTACATATACAATATGCTACAATATTCAAAAATATGGCTACTCTGTAATTTGTCATATGTCATCCAGCTCACAACAAAATATTAAGGGCTACTAGATAACAAATAACGTAACTCAAAATTAAATTTCAATTAGGATGCTGATTCTTAACTTATTTTGATATTTAAATAACATACTTTAGAGTCTACTTGAGAATTTTCTCTAAGTTTGGGAAAGTAACATTTAAGACAGAGTACAAATAGTTAAGCTGGTTTAATGACAGAAAAATTATTCCATTGATACTTTAAAACTAAAATGGAATCACAGGTTTATAAATGATACAAGACCAAAATTGGAAAAAACATGGACTATGCAAAAAGCATTTGATTTATTGGCTCCTTTTTCACAGAATACAGTAAATGGTGAGCTTTCGAGCATCATGCTTAGAATCCTCAGTTATCACTAAGATAACTAACACTCTGCCAAAAAACTTCCCCTGTTAGCAAAAAAGTCCCTAATTGTGGAGATTTCCTTCCTTGTAATACATTCTCATGTATATGCTTGTAGGTTTGACTTGCTTGACTTGGTTTTTCACCTTAATGGAATGCAGACTCTCCCAATGCATTAAAATCATTCACTGAGAGTAGGACATGCTGTGTCTTAGAAGACCAAGGAAGATTCTCTAACTTAACTTGGAAAATAATATTCAGTCGAATCAATAAAACACTGATAGGCAACACAGCCTATATTTAGTAAGAAATCAGATCTAAACCGTAAGCTCCACAAGAGCAGCACCAATCTCCATCCTGTTCCCCATTATAACCAGAAGCTTAAACAGGTAATATTTATGGAAGAAGCACAAGGACAACCTAATGGAGAAGCTGAAGGTTATATATGTATAACAAAGCAACATGGAAAGTTGCTGCACTGTCTGGTATGTTTGGGATTGTGTATAGAGGAAAATATTAGTTATATGAGGTGTTTATTTACATAAGTCAGCAGTACATGTACAGTCTTACGTCCTTTTCTAGCCTACAATGAAATCTTGCTCAAACTCAAAAAGAAACTACCTCCTTAATAGAATTTTTTCTCCCTTAATTAAAACATTAGACAAAAAAGGTGTTAACACAGAGTCAGACACAGCCATTCCACTACACTTGAACACTGTATACTGAATAATTCTATTCATTTTAACTTTAAACTTTTGCATGGTAAAGTATTTGAGCTAAAACAAAGGTGGAGCAGGTAATCTGATAATTTAAAAATCTTGAGGCTGGGCAAGATGGTACACATCTATAATCCCAGCACTTGGTAGGCTGAGGCAGCAGGATTGACATAGGCTAGCATGGGCTATATAGTGATTTCAAGGCCAGCCTGAACTACATAGTGAGACCCTGTCTCAAAAAAGAAATCTTGAGGTCAATCACAAATATGCAAAGTTTATTCTTCATTAAAGTCATCTTCATCAAACCTAAAAGTTTTACTCTGTGAAAGACATGGTAAGAGGGTGAATAGACAATTTACAAACTGAGAGAAAACATTTGCAAACCACATATCCAAAGATGGTCTTGTGTCTAGAATGTTATGGCTTGTGTCTAGATATCACTCCAAAGCCTCATGCAGTCATCCATGGTGGCTGAATCTAGAGTACCTGATTGATTCATGGTGCAATGCTAGGATTAAGGGTGCCAGGATTAGGGGTGTATGATTATTAAATCAGCACACTGATTGGTTTGGCACTACCCTAATCCCGGTAGCCTGGATACAATACAAAGGATAGACAGAGGCTTGTCTTCTCCCTTCCTTGTTGTTTTTGCTACCTTTTGTCCTCCATGGACTGTTTCTCATCTGCAAGGCTTGTATGCCATGCCACTCTACTTTGGAGTCAGCTGATTATGGACTGAAACCTCTACAAACAGTGAACCAAATAAATCTTTTCCCCTTTAACTTTGGGTATCGGGTATTTTGTCTTAAAATGAGAAAAATAACTAAGACATAGAATAAAAAGAGAACTCTCAAAACTCAATATTAAACAAAAATCAAATTAGAAAATAAGCAAAATCTAAAGACATTTTACTCAAGAGGACATACAGATGGTAAATAAGCACATGAAGAGATGTTCAACATTACTAACCATTAGAAAAGTGTAAGTTAAAATCACAATGAAATATCCCCCACAGACCTATCAAAATGGCTCACATGCCAGAGAGAATGAGAAGAACCTGTACCAGTCACACACTGCTGGTGGAAATGCAAAATAGAATGGTCACTCTGGAAGATAGTCTGATAGTTCCTTTAAAAAAAAAATTACCATATAAACCAGGATTGCACTTTAGGCACACACCCCAGACAAATGAAAACTTACCTTCACATAGGAACTTGTAAATGAATGTTCATATAAGCTTTATTCCTAACAGGCCCACACCAAAAACTATCCAAATATCCTTAAAAGGGTGAATTGTTAAACTATAGCACATCAATACCACAAAATGTTAGTCAGCAATAAAAAGTAATAAATTATACATACATGTAATAACTTGGATGAATCTTAAGGAAAGTGAAAACATCAATCTCAAAAGGATATACACTGTATGATCCCATGTATATAATATTTGTGAAATAACATAGTTATAGAGATGGGGAGCAGATTAGTGGTTTCCAGAGGTTAGGGAGTAGGGTATGGAATGGATGTGGCTACAGAGGGATCGCACCTGACAGTCTTCTGACAATGCTACAGCTAAGAACTTTGATGATGATGGCAGTTACATGAGGTCACGTGTTATTAAACTGTGAAGCACGTGTGCACGCACACACACACGAAAGAGTGCATGTGTAACTTGTGAAAACCAAGTAAGTGCTGTGGATTGTACCAATGTCAGTTTCTTGGTTTGGGTATTCTATGGGAGTTGGGTAAGACATTAACACTGGGGAAGGCTGGCTGAATGGTACGTGTGACTTCTCTGTAGGCTTCTTTGTACTTTTCTACAAATCTGTGATTGTTTCAAAATAAAAAGTATAAAAACGCATCTTAAAACAAGTTACTCATATTTAAATGTGTTTTATCTCTTTGAATGTAATCTATATGACTTTAAATTTCCAGGCTCCTGTTTGTTAAAAAATATACAAGACTTCTCCATTGGACATTCACTTTTAGATAATATATTTTACTCCATCCATAAATCCAAAAATAATTGGGTAGTCTTCAGTTTCCAGAAAAAATTCCTCAAGTAATCCTTCAGCTGAAATACACAGGAAAAGGAAATTCCTCATATACCCAAAACCAGCATGTTCCTGCCTTGCATGGAAACTAGTCAGAACCATAGCACCTCTGAGTTGGAAAGAACTTAAGGGTCTTGCAGTTCAAATTTCCACCACCATAAGAATCCTTTTTTTACAATATCTCTGACTGATCCAACTTTTGAACATACAGTAACAGAATAATAGACACTTACTGTTTTGCTTGCTCACTACATTCCCTTCTAGAAAGTCTCCCTCTTCTTTCTGTGAACTGGTTTCCTCAACTGCGATTCTACCAACAGCAAATTTCCCGTCAGGCCCTAAGTCAGTCCAAAGAAGGCACTAAAACCAAACTGAATGTCCTGAACTTTGACCTTGATTGATTTGTCCAGAGTTGGACTCCAGGCCCAAGCTAGACCAGTTTTGTTCTAAAGATTTGTCTCACCCAGTGAAGGACAAAGTGTTTCTTGGCAGTGTTTGTGAGATGTGAAACAGGCATTCTCAGCAACCATGCTTCACAACACGTACCTAAAACTGAGACTTCAGGAAGAGAAAAAGAACTCAATATTCAGAAAGAAGCAGAGGTGAGAGAAACGGAAATATGGCCAGTTGCATTTGAGTCTCTAGTTCTAGTTGTTTCTGAGACCCAGTGGAATGTCTACCCTCCCCAGTTTAATCCTTTCTTTGTTTGTGTAAGATATCCTAGTATCATTCTAATAATTTTCTCTTGTTACCAAGCTAAAGTCAAGTTTCTATCACAGGCCACCAAAGAATAGTCTACTATAAATGGGAAGTTCATAATCTCCTGACGCGGCCTGTAAGCAGCTGTAATTGTTAGAATATTACTCCTGATGTTGAAACACATCAAGATGCCTTAGGCCAGTGATGGCTAACCTTTTAGACCTTTCAATGATAACAAAAAACCTGCTGCATCATGCATCCCATAGGTTTGCCACCAGTGCCCTAGACATTCTAATCATCACTCTATGAGTCTCATCACCTTTCCAAATACTGGAAGATCATAATCTCATAATCTATTGTGGGCATTTGTTCTACTTTGTCTATAAAGTATACATTTGCCTATCATTTTGATAATGACATTCTAATTCTCTGGGGAAAAATAACTTCTACTCTACTGGATGTAGCCTGCTGGAATGATAGATCAAGTTGCCTTGCCTTTCTTTAGTCAAAGAGTGAACATGTGATCAAGCCAAATCCACGCATTTTGAATTTTGACAAAAATGCTGAAAGTAGGTGATGTGTTCACTCTAGTAGCAAAGTTCTGAAGCATATGATCACTAGGTTTATTGACTGCTCCTGCTCATAAACTTTCTAAGCTTGATTCTTCCACTTTCTCTTTGACTCCAAAGCTCTATGAAATCCTTCCCATTAGTTATTAAGTTACCCAGTCTATTTATAAAGCCAAAGAAACCTAATTTAAATATACTCCCAAAGTTTTCTGTTTTAGTAATTAATCTGAAATGTACCTCATGTGACCTGATTCCCAACTGTAATGTGATTGCTTTCTTCCTAAATAAATTCACTTATCTAAATCTTTCTGAACACATGGCAGACAAACAAAAGGTAGTCTGACCCAAACAGAGATAGGAAGAGTAAGTCCCTCTTTGATCTGAACGTGTGGTTCTATTATTCCAGTTAAAACATTGATATCACAAGCACATGGAACCTATAGCACATTTTGGAGTTTATAAATATCTGAAACTTTAAGTCTTTTTCATATTCTATAAAACTAAATCTTTCCTGTCTTATATGTTGACGTTTTAAAACCTAAGTAACATTTCAGCCTGCTAGATTTTATGTATTCTTAGTTAAATCTATAATATTTTACCAGTATTCTGACATAGTAGTCAAATGAATTTAAGAATAAGCTCAAAAAGACAAATTTTATTCTCTGACAATGTGAAATCATTCTGATCTAACAAAATAATGAATAATTAAGAATAAGAATAATTCTATTTATCAATTTTCTCTAAAGGAATTTACAAGTCTAAATTTGGATTCCTGTGTTGCATATAGGAATCAACTAAGTAAATTTATATGAAAGAACATCTAAGCCACTAATATTTAAAGAGAAAACTAGATTCTTTTAAATAAAGAAACAAAATTAGGCAAAAAGAAGTCACACACACAAATACACAAAATCAGGCATAGAGACCACATAGTAAAAATCAGTGGATTATGGAGTCTTGATTATTGTCAAGTACTTGAAGCTCCGGGCACTTCTCAGGAATTCCAAAGGGAAATTGTCACTGTTTTACCTTTTAAAATTTTATTTTCAGGATCCTATTTTTTATTTCAGTTCGGAAACTGTATACTACTCAGAGACACCAAGGCTTCCGTAGAACAGTCAATTCTCACACAAAAAAGACTTAGGGAGACTGGCTTAAAAAAATAACTGAATACTTTCCTCAAATTTTTGAGAACATTTCCATCTTAATTTTAATCATGGTTTTAATTCAAGATGGTCTATACAATGGGAAGTTTGAAGAATAAGTATGATTGTAAAGCAATAGACAGATGAAGCCTAGGATGGTAGACTGAATGTCCAGTGTGGTACTCAATATTGATTTCTATCTTTGTGAGTTTACCCAGGATCTGAAGCTTAGCCAATCAGTCTCAAAACCCAGTCTCATCAACACAACAAAAGGAGACCTACATAAAATACATTCACAGAGGCTGATGAATATAATCATAATGCTAAATTATTAATTTCCTGAGAGAAAGTCAGTCACTACTCAGATCCGGACATGTGAGTCGGCACAGTTAGCATATTTTCTCCTCTGAAAGCAGCCTCTATGGACCTGAAAGTAACCACCAGGACCTAAAAGCAGTCCCAGCTGACAGCAGGAAAATATAATTTCAGTTTTACAGATGCCTGGGAATGTATTCTGCCAATAAGGGGAAGGCACGTGGAAGAGGACGATAAGCTCCAGACAACATGGCCAGCTAACACCTTGATTGAAGTCTGTTAGAGAACTTAGCCATGCTGTCCCAGTTTCTGACCAGCAAAACTGTGAGATAATAAATGGGTAATGTTTTAAATTGCTAAATTTGAAGTTGCATAGCAACAGAAAATGTAAACACCTATAGATCAAATGATTCTCAAATTGTAGTTCCCTAATTTGTATCAGTATCATTTAGGAACTTGTTACAAATGCAGATTCTTGGACCATAAGAATATGGGGTCAGCAACCAGTATTATGTAGTGTAACAAGCCTTCCAGTTAATTCTGAGACACACTGAAGTTTGAGAACTATTAAAGTACACAATGCTTAAGCAAACACAGGCAAGTTTTACTTGATGATTCAACTTTGTGTTTCCACAGCTGACCAGCATCTCTTCTGACGGATGATGCACTGTTTCTTTGAGTATATTAGCAGCAGCTACTTACTTTTCAATCAAGTCTTTTGATTTTGGGGTCATATTCTTTGAAGACAGTTGTATAAATATCCACAATGATCTAGTGCTTATTGATTTCTACTTTAAGGAAAACCCTAATTTCCCTCCTTAAGTGAGAAGCATCTCACTGTTGTTACCCTGTGGTATCTACGTTGTGCCTAGAGTCTAGCTCTCTACTTAAAGAATAATGTGATAGTTCAATCTTTAAATTTGAGCTGTTATGTTGTCTATTTCAGCAGTCAGTGTCTGCCTGGCAGTGAACACCCATTCTCTCTAAGTACAGAAATCTCATGAGGCATAATACAAACTGTCTTGAATAAGCAATCAAGAGTCCCATGTTCCAGTGTTGACCCTGTCATACACTAGCTATGTAATCTTAAACAAGTCAGTTAAAAATTCAGAGCCTCAGTTTCCTGAGCTGTAAATGAACCTTCAAATGAATTATTTCTAGGATCTCCTACAGCTAGATTCTTCTGTGGCTTTATCAATACTACAAGATGATACTACAAGTGAATTTAGTTTATATCTTATAAGAGGAATGGATTTTTCCATTTCTAGAAAGTTATCTTTGGAAGTAAAGAAAAATAATTTCAAAGGCAAACTACATGTTAACTTTTAAAACAGAGAGTTACCAAAATTAGTTTAAGAGTTTAATTTAAAACTATCCAATACCACAATATTAGCAAGAGAATTGTTTGCTAAGAACTATACATTTACTACCAAAATTGTTTCATGTGAGAGCAGAGATACACTGAAGAATCTGTAAGACCCTTAATGAGGAAATCTGCACTTCTGTCAGATTTGATCTGAAAATGAAAGAAAATTTAACTGTTGAAAAACTTAACTCTTGTGATCTTTTTTTGAAGATCTACTTTTCTGGGTGAGAATCTAAGCACCAGAGGAAAAAAATAGGATTAAAATTTTATGGCAATGAAACCTTACCTCCTAAAGGAAGGAGCTGAGAATAACCAACACCAGACCCATATCCTATCTTCTAAATATCACATCTTTGAAAGGTTTCAACACCTCTCTTAAAAGTCACTTGTTCCCTGTGATACTTCCCATGTAGTAAAAAGAACTTTCACTCTTATGTTAAAAATTTTATAGGTTTTTCTAATTGCATCACACATTCATTTTTATATTTGATTCAAAAGATATTTGTTGATCATCTCCTATGGTCTCCAGGTATTACTGTAGGAACCTGAATAAAAAAGGCAAGGTGCCTATGCATAAAACTTACATTCTCCAAGGGTATACAGACTAATTAATAATCCATCACTGGATACAATGAAAATTCAAAAATCCAAGTTTATTAGGTAACACAGCAAAGAAAAAGTATACAACAATCACTGTTATTTAACCTTCTAAGAGACAATAGAATAGCAAATTTGGGTTTTAAAATAAGAGTAAAACTGGGTGTGGTGACACACACCTGTAATCCCAGCACTCGGGAAGCTGAGGCTGGAGGATAACCATGAGTTCAAGGCCAGCTTGCACTACAGAGTGAGACCCTGTCTCAAAAAAAAAAAAAAGTAAACAAATATATCTTTCCTGTTATGAAGATATAATGAAGCAGAACATTTCATTGATATTTGTGGTTCTCCAAGGATAAAAACCACTACAGTATGTATATGTATTGCAAGGTGCAATTGTTATTTATACCTTGTTGTTATTATAAGTACAGTTAACTATGGAAAATTGGAACCTAAGTTTCTGATTCATATACTCAAGGTCACTGACCACTGAATAAATCCAACATTCATTCAACAGAAGTGTAACGACTATTCTTTATGTTCCAGCACTATGCTAGGTCTTGGGAAAATACAGATGGAGGGTATAGTCTTTTCCCATGGAATTTACAGTCTAATAGAAGAGACAGCTATACAAACAAATGATTAGAGTAGTGTGTGAACAGTGTTTTTAAGATCATATAATTCTACCAGAGAGGAGAAAACCAGGTGAGTTGAGGTGGGCTATATTCAACAATCTGGGCACAGTAGTTGCAGGAATACAAATATATTTAAAACAAAATCCCTACCCTGATTTCAGTAGTGAATGCGGAGAATAGATGAAAAAAAAGTACAACTTAAGGCAGCCTGAGATAAGAGATAACCACTTTTACAAAATACCAAGATGTTTTGAAAAAGCAGAGGGAGGGATGATTACTTTCTTTTACCAAGGGCACTGAAGAAGGCTTCATAAAGGAGGTGGTAATTGAGGTGGCTCATTGGTTTATACACTGGAAAGTTCTATTTATACAGCAGACATAAATTATTTCACTTCTGCAGAGGTGCTTTCAGACTTTCCCTGAGTTACTTTAATGTCTTCTGAGAGAAAATGCAATAAGCATAAATATTTTTCTGTAGAAAGAATCCACCCAAACACCTTGACATTCTCATTCCACATATTTCACACATGGTATCTTTTATGTCTGGGAAAGTAGACTAGGAAATGGTTCAAATACCCAGGGGCCTCTAAGCATATATGTTGGAAGGTGTACCTAATTTCCAAAAAAGGTCGAGTTGCTGAAGAATATGTTTTGATTAGAAAACAAGCTGCTCCGTCTGGGTATGAGCCAGATGCTGAAGTTTAGGCATTAAAGGAGAAAAACATACCTCTGTCGTCAAGACTGTCACCATGCAACCTCTTCTTCAGGCCAGCAATTTCACATTGACCAGGATGTCACAACACAAAATTCATCTTTATTTCTACAGTTTTTACAGCCATTCTAAGGTACAGAATGCTTCTGACTAGCTTCTAACCTATGCTGACAATGACTTAAGACTAGAAGATTTAAATATAGAATAATCCATAAGATGGCAAGTAATTTTGCAACAGCCGAGTATAAAATCCGGGATGGGCTGCACAAGAGCTAACAGGCTCTCACAGAAAAAGAAAATGAATGTGCCAGACAGAACCAAGGCAATGAAAGTGAACAAGGCATGAGGCCACATAAACTAAGAAAACTACTATTAATGTGAATATCCAAAAACTGGTAAGAATGATTTTTGTTGTTACTATGAAGAAAACATTATTACCAGCAAAAAGAAACTATCTGACTACAAAATATACACAAATAATTCAACCTTCATTTCATTCCAATTATTGCATCTAAGATGCGGCACCAGAGAAACCACGGGAAAATACTGGCATGATCATGAAAATTCAGTATGGGCTGACTTGTTTTGAATTCGTACCACTTTAATAACTCCTTTATATATTCTGTCTTTGTATGATCCAATGGGACCTTGGTGCCTTGGATTTATTACACATCTAAATGACACTGTGAGAATGGGCTTCTGTGGAAGTGACGTTCTAAGAATAGACCCTTATCAAATTTCAAGGCAGACAATATGATATTTAACGTTAAGTCATCACCCAAAAAGAGACTTGCCTTAAAATGTATCTGTTAAACGCCTGAACGGTTAAGATGCCTTTAGAAGTCAGGTATATTTTTTTCTTTTCCCAGGACTATCCAATGCTGCTGGCCACAAAACTGACCAAAGTCCAGTTGCGTGGGCTCTTTATAAAGTCTGGGTGTGTGCACACTAGGCAGGTGCTCTGTCATTGCTCCAGGGTGTTAAAGCTCAGCTTGCAGGCACAGTGATTACTATGCACGAAGCCCTAGTTTTAAGAGCTATCAAACCATGTTCCCATTCAGAGGAACACAGGGCACTGAGAATCACACAACCAGCTACTTACAAACAAACGCTTGTGCTTTTTCCATTGCATCTTTTCTTCCAGCTCTCATGGAAACAAGCCCCTTAACGAGCCAGCAGAGCCCAGTCATCTGGCAACAAGGACTGGTCTCTGGCATCGGAGAACATTAACCAAAGAAAATCGGAGGAAGAGAAAGAAAAAGAAAGAAAGAAAGAAAGAAAGAAAGAAAGAAAGAAAGAAAGAAAGAAAGAAAGAAAGAAAGAAAGACAGAAAGACAGAAAGACAGAAAGACAGAAAGACAGAAAGACAGAAAGACAGAAAGACAGACAGACAGAAAGACAGACAGAAAGACAGTCAGGCAGGCAGACACAGTCAGGCAGGCAGAGAAAGGCAGGCAGGCAAGACCATTGATTTTTCACATCCCCAAATTCTGCTCAGCAAGCGCTCTACCACTAAGCTCCATTCCCAGTCCTCAGAATTAATTTTGTTTTGCATGCTATGTAAGAGTGCTACGGTCCTGCCCAATGTTTAAAACACTTTGTCATGTGCCTAGCACAGGGCTCAATACAGTTACTGCTGGCACGAATGCTCCATAAGGCATATGATGTGCTGATGTAATGTTTTAAATAAGGTTACATTTCTCATCCAATATGACATTATGTGGGAAAATTTCACATTGTCACCTGTTTGTCACAAGAGCTTGGGAAAATTACACAATCTCTTTTAACTACCTTTATCTCATCATTAAAATGAGAGTAAGAAAATCTGCTTTCTTTTTTCTTATTAACTAGCAAGGCCAATTTTTCATTTAAAATGAACGAAAACAATTTGCAAATTCAGTCACTTCAAGGAGGTAGCTCACTCTTTTCCCTTAGGAAAAATACTCATATGGCCTCAAAGAACAGAACCGTCACATGAAATACCCCAAGTACAAAAATCACGCCATCTCTTACGCAAAAGGCTTCTTTGTCTAGCTAGAAACTACAAGTCTCATTACTTTGCCACCAAGTAAGAGAGGTACCAATCTATTCATCTACATTAGAAGTGTGAAAGCTTTAAGTAAAATGAGATGAACCTGTTTACTTGGAATCACCCAGCA
The DNA here is from genome assembly GCA_004365215.1 of Cuniculus paca. Classification (NCBI taxonomy): domain Eukaryota; kingdom Metazoa; phylum Chordata; class Mammalia; order Rodentia; family Cuniculidae; genus Cuniculus; species Cuniculus paca. The sequence continues at coordinate 15,040 of RJWT010019214.1, forward strand.
GCCCCAGGGTATGAATGGAAAAATAAGTGGAACCCATACAGTTGGATAGTATTATGAAGTTACAATTTTCTCCTTCTGTTTAAGTAAGACATTTCCAAAGTGAAGGCTCCAATCTTTATATACCACTTTAAAACAATGTGTCACCATTTACAAAATTAATTTTTTTACAATAAGGGAAGAGTTCTACCCACCAGACAGATGATTTAAATAGCATATCACAGTTCTTTGACCAATGGCTTACTAATCAGAGAGACTGGGGAATGAATGCATCATTTTTTTAATACTCAGAACTGGCAGAAACAGAGAGTCAAATCATAACAGGGCCAACCATTGACTTTTTGGCCAAGAGGGATAAATGAAATTCTATGCAGTTTCTTATACACAAAAGTCTTTCCACTAAGACTACTGAAATGCAACCATGAATTGATTATCATCCCATTTTTAAACAGAAAATGTTCATTATCTTTATATGCATAATTTTATTTTAATGAAATAAGAGGATACACAGTGAAAAGCTCCCTCCCTTTTCTCTATTTCCCAGACACCAATTCCTCAGCCTGGATACAATTTTTAAAATAAAAACAAGCTATGTATTTGTAAAGGTGTGTGTGTGTGTGTGTGTGTGTGTGTGTGTGTGTGTGTGTGTGATTTTTACAAATACTAGCATATTAGACATTCTGTTCTCATTTTGCTCTATGTAACAATCTTGAATCTTGAATTTTCTTCTATTACTACTATAGAACATCTTTCTTCTTTTAATAAGTTGTATAGTCAATTTCATAGTGTAACATAATATTATCAGTCTCCTACTGATGGACATGTAAGTTTTTTAAACCTCTGCTATTTGAGTAACGATGCAATTAACTATGCTTATGTCAGTCATTTTGTTCAAACAAGAATACAAGTATAGGAAAACCCAGTAAATTTAGTCAACAGACATGCATTTAAATTTTAACAGATTATCCATAAAAGTATGACCCCAATTGCTTCCTCAAACCCTTAACAAGTCACCTTTGATCAAACTTCCTTATCTTCAATAATATGCATTTTATTTCACTTCATTTTTGCCTCTATGAGTGAAGTTGGCATCTCTTTAAAAAATGTTTTAAAACCTTTGGTGTTTACTTTCCTGTGATTTGTTCTTGTCCTTTATTAATTTGTTGTCCAGTTGGTTGATCATGTTTTCCTACTTATTTGTACATGTTCCTAACTCAATAGAGAAAATATCTCAGCCTGTGATATGTGTAAAATATTTTCTCCAGACTTTCATTTGCCATTTGAGTTTGATCAGCATGGTTCATTATACATAAATCTTGTTTTTAGTTATTCTTTCATTCACTCTTAAGTTTTGTATTATACCCGGAGAAGACAGTCTTACGCAGAAATTATCATAGTCTCTGAAGTTTCTTCTAGAACATTTTATCATTCTTACATTAAAATTATTGTTATACCAAGGCATTTATTTTGGGAAAAGGCTTAAGGTAGGAATTCAACTTCATTTCTTTGGGCCATGGTAGAATTTATTGAACACTTTTTTTTTTCTTTTTTGTACTGGGAATCAAACTCAGGACCTTGAGCTCGCCAGGCAAGCCCTTGTGCCACTCAGCTATATCCCCTGCCCCAATTCACCTTCTTACATATGAATTTTCCATATATAGTTACCTTATACTCACACCACATTTATTTTTGGACATCTGATCTTTTCCATTAAACTGTCTATGCAAGTATCATAGTATTTAAATTATTACGGCTTAATAATTTCATAAAAACTAGGCTAGTTTCATCTCAATACTCTTCTTTCTTCAAGTTTTTATTATGTATTCTCTTATTTTTATGATTTTTGAGTTATTGAGCTTTCCAAGTATACACTCACATTAGCTAAAAGATACAATTAACACTAATCTTTTCCAACTTAATACTCTTAACTTTTTCTTGTAAGAGTACTTAGCTAGTATCTCCATCAACATATTAAGTTATAACAGGAATAGATGCAATCATTGCCTTAATTTATGGAAATACTTCTGATATCTTCCCCATTAAGCAAAATGTTAGCCTTTCAATATGTTATATAGGGTTTATATATAAACTACTATCCTACATGAAAGATAATGTAGCAAAGTGGTTAAAAGCAGACTCCAGAACTAAATTCTTCAACATGTAATCCATGTGGTCTTGAAAAATAAATTATATACTCTGCTTTTAAAGGTAATATTGTTACAGCTTTGCAGGGGTTGGGCAAGGAATAGATAAGAATGAATTCAGAGTACTTAGAAAAATGCTCGTGATGTAGCAAGCAGTCAATGAAAATACACAATTATTTTATTAAAAGTTTACTCAATACTTACATGGTGACATTTAAAACATGCCTTTCATCATATATAGAGACAAAAATATAATTTTTCCCTTTTGATGTTGGTAAGTTATGTTAACAGATTTCCTAATATTGAACTATCTTTGCATTCCTAGTATGACTCTCATTTAGTCATGTATCTTATTATTCTTTCACAGTGCTGGAATCTTGTTATATTTCACTCAGAAATTTTGTATCATTAATGAGTGAGATTTATCTACAATAATTATTTTTCTTCTAGTTTCTCACTCCATGGTCCTTCTACTAGATATCTTATTACTTTTTGTGATACTTTCTCCTACTATAATTTCATAACTTTTTGTTTGATGTTTCTTTTTCTGGCTAGAATATGAAGACAAGAACCAAGTATGTTTTGTTAATACCTTATCTCTTAATACTCAGCACAATGCTGCAAGTACAGAAGGTGCTCAATAAATATATATTTATTTAATAAGTGAATTCATTAGTGGTTATTGAAGCAAAAAGATATATTTTTGTGCAGTGCCACCAATGACTTAAACTCCTTGTAATACATTAAGATGAAATGTCAATATTATAAAATTAATATCCCAAGGAGGGAAATTTAAACAATTTTTTAAAAATGAGGCACAATAGGCACTCAATAAGCATCAACTGGTATTATTAATCTATGATATAATAGTAAAGTATTCTAAGATGAAACACACAAAATAAAAAATCTGTAAGTTCTATGTGTACAGAGATCATACCTTTAACTCACAGAGACTAACATTCTTACAACTCACTATTCTTCAACGATCCTATATTATACCTCTTCTAAATAAATGGTTATGCAAAATTCTACTTTTATCAATATGACAGATGATCATATCATACACCTAAGACTTCTTGTTAAAATGTAAAATATGTCTTATTACAGTATGGTTCAGTTGAATATAAAATAAGAGAAATAGAGAAAAAAGCACCTCCCGAGAATCGGCCATGCTGGGACTGGGAGGAACCCACCAAGAAGTCAACTAGCCAGCCTTTCTGGTAAGCCACACAAGGCATGTGAGGTCCAGGAAGAGAAAAGTCAGATAGCGCCTCCCACGAGACTACTGGTGCACAGGCTGAGAATCAC
>RJWT010019215.1:5227-18607 GCA_004365215.1 Cuniculus paca
ATTTGAGGGGGAATCTCACCTCTCTGTTGCAGGACTGCTGAGGTCCTCTGTGTGGGTGAGGGGTTACTGAAGTTTCCCCCAGCCCACTAGGGTTCTGCAAGTGGTAGAAGGGGTTGCTGATGGTCCCTGGACTGCAGAGGTCTCTGGAGTGAGGGGGAGTGGTGACTGATGATCTCACCAGCCTGGAGGTCTCAGGGGTGGAGAAGCATGCCCTCTGATTTTAAGTAGCTTCATTTACTTCAGTAACAATTTATTTTGCTAAGCATGTTTCCAAAAAAAATATTTTCTTTTACACAAGTAAACTTTTTCTTGGACTCTTGATACTTTTGTTCATTTTTTCCCTCTCTCTGTCTCTATCTTTCTCTTTCTCTCTCTCTTTGTTTCTCTCTGTCCCTCTCTTTGTCTCTCTCTCTCTGTCTCTCTCTTTCTCTCTCTTTCTCTCTGTCTGTCTGTCTCTATCTTAGAAAAGCCTCCAAAGAAAACTGGATATATTTCCTCATTCTAAATCCCAGAAGAGTTCTGTACTATCTCAGGAATCCAAAATACAATCAGAGGAAATATAAATAGGAAAGAAATTAATATCCATCTCTCTACCCATCAATATTTAATATTCTCAATTTCTAAAAATTGATCATTGACGATAAAATGGTGAAGAATACTGTTGTGGTCTCAGCCCTAATGAGACTTAGCATTGAATGATGAAAAGAGAAATAAAGTAAGGCATTTGGCACCCCTGTGAAATTTTGCTAGTGGAACACAGGTGCAATATCTTCTGCCAGAGGAAGTGAGTTCCCCAAGTGAAACCCAAAGATCGAGTAAGAATTATGGGAAGAGGAGATGAAGACTGTCCTAAATTGGAGGTACCAGAGGGAAAGGAACATAAAAAGTCCTAAATGCAATAGAAACTGCTGGGATGAGTGTCCAGAGAAGCAGCAGGGAGTTTGGCATTTTGTGGGTAACCTTGCATGTCTTGGTGAAGAACTGGGAACATATTCAGCTAGCAGTGAGCTCTGACTAAAGGATGAGCACATTTAGATTTAAAACCATTCAAGGCTTACCAATGACTTTAGGATCAAACCTAATCCCTTTAACTGGGCTAGCATGGTATTAGGAAGCACAGAATCAGGACTCAGGGGTTCCAATCAAAAGGAGCCTAATATTAATAGACAATATCTGATTTGCAGTACAGCACGAACACAACTGAGTTAATGGTAAAAAGAGCCTTCAAATCAGAATTTAGCCAATAGAAGGACTGACTTGGTAATGAGTTTGAGAAATCCTGACAAGGTTCCTTTTACTATCTGTACTAGGTAACAAAATCTGGCAGGAGGTTCAAATTATAGTGTGGAAGACTCAGTTCTAGTTGTTAGAGGGATTAGGGAGATATATGATCAGTCATTCAGGATTCATTCATTAGTTCTTTTGTTCTTTTGTGCATTCAAAATTCATTCATAGGGCAGACCATCCTAGGGAAGCATTTGTCATTGCTTAAAAATATGCATGTGGTGAAATATCAGAGTGCACAACATCTAGAAAGCAATATATGCCGTTTATGTTTCAGGTGCTTCTCTGAGATCAAATGCCTGACTCAATGTCAATGATAGACAAATAGATAACCAGGCAAAATTAATGGTCAAAATGACCTTCGTTTCCCAGTTGGGAGTATTCTGCATTCCAGAATGCAGAGGCAACATGAAGATCAATCTAACAACCAGTACACTTATTATGCATTATTTTATCAGCCTGCTGACTAGTGTTTTTATTAAGTATTTACTGTTTTTTTCATGAGTACATGTTTGCAGCACATGTCACACTTCTTGTGAGGACACAGCATACATATACAACACACCTTAGTTCATTTTTTCCTCTACTTTCTCTCCCTTCCCTCCGCATCCCTTCCCTCTCTTGATGCCTTCCTATTTGAGAAAGAAGATAGATAATCGAAAGTAAAGAGATGGCATTCACTGTTTCTCATAAAGTAGACTCAATTTGATGCTGGAGAATTCAAAATGACTAAGATATTCTTCACTGTTTTCATGACATGCAAATTTAATTGAAGGTTAAATTGATGTGCAAAATAGAAAAACACACGTTGAAGAACAGTTCATCTAATGGGTGCAATGAGTTTATCGTGGGTGCAGGGAGACATAAGAAGTTCTGTGGAGAAGAGTTGGACTTAGGGCTTCAGAGGTACAAAGTTAAAAAATTTAGTGGCGACAGTCAGATAGAACTGGAAATGACTACTAATAAGATACTATTTTTGCTATTTCTTTCTTGTTTTCATTTTGCTTCATTACAGATTGAACTCAGATCTTATGGTTGCTGGGCAAGTGCTCTAGCATTGAATTACATCCCCAAACTTTTTATATTTTATTTTGAAATAGGGTCTCACTAAATTGTTCAGGTTGGCCTCAAACTTGTGATACTCCTGCCTCAACACCCTAAGAAGCTGGGATTACAGATGTGCACCATTATGCTCAGTCATTTACTTTCTTTTCAGATGGAAACATTATGATGTCAACCATATATTTGAGTCCTGATTCACCCATACCAGTAGCAAAATTCTCACCAACCTGGTTGTGTCTCTTGCCCTTTCTGACCTTCCAACCAATTGTCAGAATCTAATGCAGCAAACTAATGCTTATTCTTCCATATTCTTTCTGGCTACTTCTCACCTATTTTAATAAATTTTCTTAGACTGTGAGGCAGAGAGATATTTTTACTTCCTTTTCCAAACAGTGCTCAGAAGGCTTTGATATAAGGATATTTTCCTACAATTTCAAAGACTTGCAAGGAGCCATCTCAAGGGATTTCTTAATGCCTTATAGATACAGAGATGATACAATAGACTAGAACTTCCTTGATCTGTTTTCATGAAGTCATCTGTCTCACAAACCAACAAAAGCAGTTTCACTTTGTGGATCATATAACCTTTCAAACGTTGTTGTGGTCTCAGCCCTCATGAAACTTAGCATCTAATGGTGAGGATAGACATATAGGAAGCCTTTGAGATCTAGTGAGCAGTAACTTTGGGAATATACAGTATGCTTTTCAGTGAGATCCTTAACAGATTATCTATTTTCATGTCTGTCAGAGATCCACTCTGATGTCAATGATTAGTATTGAACTCAAAAATCACCCTCATGATTTATTGATAGGCTCTCACCAATTACTCCCATGTTCATTACCTTCAAAAGGCTACACTAGATGGTATTCAATTCTAATCTTCCTTTCCTGCTAGGATCAAGTCTCAATGCTATTATGAATTCTGATTGACATTTGAAGAGCATAAGGGTCCTGTTTCATCAACAGTCTTTTACCTGCTCATGAATAGTTCCCGAACAAGACCTCTCCCCTAACATGTAGACAGAGGGTCATAAGTACTTGTATCTTATCCATAATGTCTGATCTTTCAGTGTTTATTTTTTCACATACAGAGATTTCAAGACAAATCTACAAAAAATATCAGCCAATCTCTTTGAATAAAACAAAATCTATAGTAGGGGTAACATTTCTATATTTCAGAACACTATCAGCTGATCTCCTAAAAGAGTATATTTTGGATCATTAAGAACTCCAGGAGAAGAAAATTTATAATACCATTTTGGGGATAGAGTACAAGGAGAATAAAATTTAATGAACCTTTCTTTTATGTAAATACAACAGAATGTTGGATTTATAGAACTGATAACATCAGGGAACTCATTTAATTTTATATAACCCAAGGTCCCAAACTTAAGGAATTAATCTGTTAAAGTTATTACCCTGTTAGATCAAGGGCCAGTAACTTTGTGAAATATGTATGTCAAGACACCAACCCTGGGTAGCAGGGAACAGATTGCAATTTGAGCTGATGTAATGTAAGAAGGATTTTTCTTCTAAAGGGAAGAAGGTGGGTTCACTTTCAGCAATTTTTGCATTTTAAATAAGAAAAGGGGCACATGAATTGTTCACTCTTAATGTATTTGTAAATTGACAGAAAGCTATCTTTAGGGGTTGGTTCCATGCAGGAAATATGTACAGGAAATTCTGAAAATTGTCCTTCAGGGATGCAGAGGAAAGGAGACGGAATCATTCCAAACATGACAGAACCCAGATGAAGGAGATAACTTTGTACTGGACATTGGAGTCAAGGGTCACATGAGAAAAACTGGTAAAATAAGATGCAAAAGTTGAAGATGTAGTAAAAAATGAGAGCAGCTAAATGATCACATGAGACCACTGTGCAAAGCAAGTTACACAAATGGGAAACAGTGAAGGGCAGGGTTAAAGCTGCCTAGAATTAATCTTTTACCTATAATTAGTATGGTATTTGTTAGGAATAGGGTGAAAAATAAGACCCTAGCACACTTGAGGTGGACATAATATAGCAATTATGTATAAAGAAATGGGCAGGATATAGGAAAATGACAAGAAAATCCACAATAATTTGTTAGAGATAACACCAGAGCCAACATCACTCCTAGGCCCAATGAAGTGAGACAAGAAGCAATGATTTGTGCTTATAAATAGAAAGCAGTGATTTGAAGGCAATCCTAAAAACTTAGGCAGAACACAGCCTTAAAAGCACATCACAGGAAGGAAGCTAGAGAGAAACAAATAGCCTGATCTCAGTCTCCTTCCACCTCCAGCCTTATACCAGGGTTCCCATGTACTGAGCCTGACTGGAAAGCAGAAGACAGGAGAGCTTGTTTGCACAATTCATCTGAGTCATCCTCCCGTGGCTTAGAGAAGTGTGGGGGACTGTGGAGAGCAAGGTTCAGGAATCCCGTGAGTTTCTGACCATCATTGGGAAACAGAAACCACACACTCACCAAGGAAATCCAGCCCTAAAGACATCAACCCAGGCAATAAGGTCAGAGTCTCCAAAAACCTCTGTTCCATGTTGGATTCAGTTAGCAAAATGTACTTTTCCAAACAGTTAGTAAAACTGATTCTAAACCTTGTCTGAGAAAGTGAACAGTAAAACATACTCCTGGGTGTGTCTGGTTGGGTCATAGAGGTGTGACCATGTGGTCTATACTTGGACCCTTATTCCTTTCTGACACTGTTTCCCCTCTCTGGTACACAGTTGTCATGGTTGAAGTAGCTTTCTTCTCCTGAACCCTTTCACAATGATGGTCCTGCCTTTTAGCCAGCTATCCATGGACTGAATCCCCTGAAACCACAAGGCAAATTAAACTCCATTAGGTTGTGGGTGGTATGTACTGTGTCTCAGAAATAGGAAAGCTGGCTAACACATTGTTTGTGCCTTCAAAAATATTACATGATATCTTTGTGAAAGCAAAAGATTTATTTGAAAACATTAAAGGGCAAAGAGAGAGAGATTATTATGCTTAATTACCAAATGATGTAGTGAAAATTTAAGAAAATTTGGTTTGTAGAAAAGGAATAATAACATGCACACAAAGAAAATGTAAACATTTCTCAGACACTTATGGAAATTCTTCATCAGATCCTGGGATTTCTCCCTGTAGTATCAGAATTCTGAAAAATTATTTCATAAGTTACAGAGCACACAGTCAGTTTCTGCTTCCATCCTCACAGATTTCAAACATTCATCAAGGCTACTGTTAATACACATGGCATCTTTAGACAAATTAAAAAAAATTTAAAAAGACAGCTCACCTCCTGAGTTGGATCAATGTGGAAACAGTCCCACTTCCAGGATGGAAGCATTCACATAAATAGTACGTGACTTTGGAGACAGGAGACAAGTAGGACTTCAGCTCCCATTTATGCCCCTATGATTGGGGCTCTTATATGTAGCACGACTTCAGTAATCAGGAAAGGCTGCACTGCACTCATTCATTCAAGAATATAATACTCATATACCAAGATAAGCAATTGCTGTGTGGTGTTTTAATTTTCCAACCAGACAATAGACAGCTATGATTTATGGATAGAGGTCACAAACTAAGTTTTGAGGGAATCCTTCAGTGCAAAACTGTTAGCTGTCAGGAACCAAAGGGGAAAAAAAACTCAACAGCCAATGAAAATAATAGTGAACTGCAAACCCATGCCTCCTTGCTTCTGCCACTGATTCCATTTTCCCACAAAGAGATTTCCAAATTCTGAGCCACGGTCTACTCAGAGAACTTACTTTGCTTTGATTCTGGTCTCTGTGTGTGTGACTGTCATGGTTGTCTTTTAAAATCACATTCTGCACCTCTCCCTGATATAAGCATAATGTAGTAAAACATCCTGATGTGGGTCATCAGGAAACCAACTGAGAAAGTGATGATGAATGCAAGAAATCCTACCATGTGGGTTTCTAAAACATTCAGTTGAAGAGCAGACTGAAGGCTTCTACTTTACACATGTGCACAGCTCTAATTTAAACCCCACCAAGGCAAAACTTCTCTATGCATCAGTTTTCTCATTTTCAGAATACACCTTAATTATATCAGCAAGTGCTTCTTAAATTCTTGCTTTCCGAGGGTGTTGTATGATTACAAACAGAAATTGTGTCTTTTATATTGAGGGTGCTAGACTTTCTATTTTGAGTAGTCTCTTAAGATATCTGTACAGCATTATCATTACTTCTTTAAGCTCTATCTCAGTCTCCAAAATCAGGCTTCCCAATGTCATTTTCTGTATTTTTCCCATAGCTGAACTTCTCCTTCTGTGACTTCTACAATCCCCTTGGTGAAAGAGTTTTCCCTCCTGCCCTCTAAGCCACCTGCTAATTGGCATGTGATGGAGCATCCCACCTGTACGATATCTCTCTCCAGCTAATAAATGACACAAATTAAAATGATCACACTTATCGTATATTCCACTTGAGATTAAATAAGGGAATGTTTTATTCTGTGTAAGTATCTTCCAGCTGTAGGAAGAAAATGTTAATCAGACATTAAAGATGCCAAGAAAAATAAATTCAATGTGTAAATAGCTACTTTGAGTAATTAGCTATTTACTATTTAATAAATGCTAAATAAGTTTTCCCAGTTCACCGTGACACTGAAGAAAAAGTACTGTGAAGGGCATCACAACAAGGTAGTACTGAGAAGATTTCAAAGCCAGATGAAATATCTAAAAGTTTAAACAGGATGTTATAGTAGTAAAAGAGCCCAGCAACAGAGATTAAAGCCAATATAATGGGTCAGGATAAGAAGGGAGAAGATGAAGTGTAGCTCTTTCATGATCAGCAGTGTATGGTCATCAAGTACATAGTGAGCACAACCCTTTTTGGTTAAAACACCGCTGATGGGGCTATAGATTAATTTAAACCATTGCAATTGATCATTTCTCTGGTGTGGAATACCTGCTGGAGTTCTCATTGGGAAACTTCAAATAAAAGAAGCAAAACAATGAGGAGTTAGACCAGAGACTTACTATACATGGAGTAAGTTGGGAAATGTGGGCATGTTGACCCAGTCAAAATAAAGACCTGCTTTCACCCAAAGGTGAAGAGCCTTGATTCAAAGTTGCCTCCAACTAAGATTCCACTGAGTATGCCCTTCATCAAGAACTTATGTCAGTGTCTCATAAGACATGCAGCTCATGTCTGTGAGCTCATCATTGACCTAATACAGTTGTTTTTCTGTCCCTTATATTGTATTCTCTGAGAAAACCACAAAATGAAACAAATAAAGATAATTACTTTCTCTCCTTTAAGCAGCCAAGTATTTGCTACATGACCCTAGAAAGGAGGGTATGAGTCAAAGAAGTTTTATGATTGTCAAGTTCATTATTTCCCTTTCCTCTTTTATTCCTCCACCTTGTACACTAGAACCACTCCAACCCAAAAACTGCTATTTTTTAAAGAAGTCACTAGCTCACATCATAAAATTGCACCTAGCTTTATATCCAAGTGTGGAATGAAGAAACTAGGAAGACAGTAGCCTCACTGAGTCATGCACCAAGCTTCTGTCTCAGGGACCTCCAGCTAAAACTTAAATGTATCCAATTGTAGTACCTCCTTCATGGCCCTGTCACAAATATAAAGACAGTTTATGCACAAAAAGCACTTAGAACAGTGACTGCCACAGAGTAAGCAGACAGTGCTGCAACCCACACTGCCAACAGGGTCCTAAGAGGCAGCAATGGGAGATAAAGAAAAAACTACAGACTCATATTAAAAGGAAAGCTGGGGTTGATTTCATATTATCTTGTTTTAAAATTCTGTATCACTTTCACTGTTTTGTTTTTAATTGATTTTATTCTATTCTGTTTCATTTGATTTTATTAGGTCTGATGGTATGGGAAACTATTTTTAAGATGACAAGAGGCATTATGGTAGCCATTGTTGATTTCCTATTATTTTGTTTTGAAATCCTGCATCACTTTTACTGTTTCATTTTGATTGGTTTTCTTCTGTCTTATTTGGTTTGATTTTAATATGTCTGATAGTACGTACAGCTATTTTGAAGATAACAAGAGGCATTATGGCAAAAAGAAAAAAAAAGCTGGGACCATGTGGGACTTGACATGTATGATGGACGGGGACAATTGTGACAATGTCCCAATCCCAGGGCCTTTATTTATATAACTTTAAAAAGGGGGAAAGTGCATGACAGTGTCAAAAGTGCCAGGTCTCAATGTTTTGCTGAGAACACTGATAGTGAAACATTCTCAGAGCTAACTGTGCTATAGTTAACAGGGAAGAACACCAAGACAAGACAGCTGTTGGACTGGCCTTGCTCTAGTCCCAACAACTTGTTTATATGGCTCACCTCTGGAGCTCCGTGTTTTGGGGGCTGGAATTGTTCTAGCCCCAAGCAGTTTGTCAACCCCCAGCTCAGCTGCAGTTCAATGTTTGAGACCAAGTGAAAGTAAAACTTAAATTAAAGTTAATCTCTTGCCATCTATCAAGGTCAGTTAACTATCCTCAGGATTTACCTTAGAACCATGTACAGCACCTCTTAGTTTTTCTGTCAGTATCAGCTGTCTGGATAAATCATGACCATTGCTTGACCAAGTTACTTATTGTGAAAACTTGAGAGATTTTTTTCTCTTGGTGACTGTCTTTAGGCATACTATACACTGTTAATCTTTTGCTTTTGTGTTTTAACAAACTTCTTGGTCAGGAGGACATGTAACTCACCAAAGTTGTAGGATGTCACACAAAAGGTTTCCTCATGTCCTAGGTCCTTACTGACCTCAAATAGCTTTGGCCAAAATATTGGCTGCCCTCTTAGCTCATCTACCATTTTAATTTTAATTTTAATTTTAATTTCTAAGCTTTAGTTCTTGAACATCTGGAAGAGAAGGTTAATGACATTACATTGTAGGGAGAAAAGTGAGTCTATTATAATTTTATTTGAATATCAAGCACCTTGAAATATAAAGTATAGCCAAAAAGTTGTTATTTTTTTACCAACCATGGATGTCTTAGTAGTTGAATCCCTGAAGAATGCTAACAGAAAACAGTTATATAGTTTTACACAGGAAAAGTTGAGATCAAAAGCCATACATAATATTTTAGTATGGACAATCATGATGATATTTTTGTAATACACTTAAATTTCTATTTTGAAAGAAAAATTCTACTTTGAGTAGAATAGCCTTTTTAGTCAATTGTCTCTGTCTAGTGTATAAGAAGCTCTCACCTAATTTGTTGTCCTTTAATGGGACGTCATTGAAGTGTGTGACTTTTTTTTGGACTGATTAATGCCTAAACATCTCTAACTGTAGTGGTACATACATAGCATACATATCATGTAAGTTTTTGTTGAACTATTTTAACTATTATTGACTGGTGACCTCAAGTATCTGGAGCACAAGAGAAAGTCAGATGTATAAATCTGAAAGAAAGTCTTTCTCCATAAACAATCCCAGTTTTACATTTTGGAAGATCTATACATCTGAAGGCATGAATACATTTAATAACAATCAATTAATAACAATAAATTATCATAGCTATATGAAAACTTTTGTTTCTTAATTTAGTTTCACACCAAAGCATCTTGAAATCAGAAAATCTTATTGTCTCATTTCTAGAAAACTTAATCCCTGGATGATGACCAATGTAAACATTATCACAATAATATATTTTAATAACATTTATTGAGTGTCTCCCTTAAGGCTATGGAGATTATTGGGGCCTCCCATTAATGAGCAAGAACAAGATAATAATTATTCTGGGCAGCTGCTTTCTTATTCTTGAATTGGAGACCAGTCCAATAACCTCCCCCGCCCTTTGAAATTTTTGTTTAATTATCTTAACAGTTTTGATGACTTATGAAAATTAGATTATATCACTTATTAAATTATTTTTGAAAAATGAGAGACTCTTATAAGCAACAATATGCATTACGTAACCAATTTTAACATCATTTTGACCAGCTGGCAACTTTGGCAGAAGCATATCAGGCAAATGTTTCAAAAAGTCCAAAAATGCAAAAAGAAAAACAGATTGAACATACAGACAAACAAACAAAATATGCAAAGACAAACAAAATACATAGGCCAAATCCATTCATAAAATCAGAGTGCACTCATATGTATTTTTTGCTAAATGAAGCCATAATAACTCTTTTATAATTTAGACATTTTTAATTATAAATAGACTAGTCAGAATTATTTATAGGTCAATTAGCAGAGATCTCTTATAAGAAGAATTTGGAAGGAATAAAATCTTTTATCTGTAATTTTTTTGTAATTTTATTTTTTGTCTTAATAATGCTGACAACTTTCTGCCCCTTTTTTATGTAGCTTTCTGCTCAGTTATCTCCACACATGCCATTATATGCTCAGACCTTCTTTTTTGTCTAAGTGTGTTTTCTGTAAGGCTTAAAATAATGTAAGTTAATGTTAACACTTAGGTAGACTCCTTTTGCTGGTACCATTTATATATTTTGTTTTCTTCCTCCATATATAATTCAGGAAGTATTTTTCTAATGTTTTCAGTGGCCCTCAAAAACTATAATTTTCCTACCTAAATTTTAATAATAAGCCACCATATGATGATAATTTATTTTACCATTTCCAATTTATTGTTAAACTTTTAGATAATTTTCAGGTTTACACTATTAGCTGTAGGAAATTGACTTCCCTAATAGTTTTTTTGTTTCACATTGTGATGGCCTCTTATATGGGCAGTTGAATCTGAGATTACTTTCTGGTCTTTCCACGAACAGGCCCTTCATGATCAAGATATTAGGTGTACTGTTTTCTAATGTATCTACTCCTGATCATTCATATAGAAGCCATGATTAGAAAAAGGTGTTCAAGAGGCAGAATAAAGCACTTTCCTAACTTTCAGTGAGGTATAACGAAGACAGACATGACCAAACTTTGATACAGGTGTATTTCACCTACTTCAGCTTGAGTGGAGAAATTCACTCTATATTCTGGCAACAGGAGCTCTGAATTGTTTCCTTCTTTTATCTTTGCTCACTTTAATATTTGAGTGGGAAATTGAGGCATGCCATTTCAGAAACAGCTAGTTGATTTCTACTTTATTTGTAGTTTTATACATTCATGGTTGTACTTACATATTTGTGACCCAATAATGCACAGAATTCTATCAATTATAATCATGCCCCTTATTCTAGCCAATTCCACTCCCCTTCCCTCAAAAACCTAACATCTATCTATTCTAAATCAAATACTTGAGGGGGTATTTAAGTTACTCAGTCAACATTCCAGGCCCTTTTTTCTTACATATGTATCTGCAAAAATATAACATTATATTCTATGTGTTTCAAAACATATATATATATATATATATATATATATATATTTCATTTTGCTACTATAATTGCAAATTTCACATCACTTATCATTGCAGCCTTATATTTTGTAAAACTGTCCCTGTTTCCATACACAAATTCAGTTCATTCATCCTGCAAACCATCCTGTTTGTGGATATATTATACATTTACTTCTTGTTCCTCTCGAGATGGTTGCTTTGTCTCTAATTCTTTGCTGCCACTAGTAGTAGTTCAAAAAAGTTCTACACTTTGTACAGATTTTCTTGTAGAAAAAAATTGTGTACAAATTTGTCTTATAGAAAAATACAGAAGAGAACTTCTGATGCAGAGAATTTTAAACTTAATTTTCCTATTAGATTGCTCTCCAAAAGCACTGGATCAGCCCTCCTGGCGTTTAGCAGGAACAGAAGATATTGGCTCCACTACATGCTACTCAGCACTTAATATTGTCCAAGTGTTTAGGGTGCCTTTTGGGCAATTATGTAGATATACACTAATGTTTTATCTTTCTTTTCATTTACTTTTTTATCAATGAAATTGAGCATCTCTTCGTATATCTCCCAGTCACTTAGGTTTCTCTCTTGAAAATTGCTAAAGTTGCCCACTCACTGGGAGCAGCGTGGCGGAGGCTACTCCGGACCGTCCGGGGCGTGCACAGCAAACCCCACCTAGCTGTGCACCTTGGGAACCAGCGACCAGAACCATAGAAATTGGCGCCCAGCCCCCGTCGGCTACGGACATTCAGGGCATCCCTGGGGTCCTCCCAGCACCCCACCCGCTTGCCCGGGGCGGCCCAGCGGTGGCTGCTCTGAGCCAGGCTTGAGTTGGGGGCGTGATCAGCAAGTTCTGCCTGGCCGAGCAGCTTGGGACTTCACCAAGAGACTGGTTTGATAACACCAAAGAAATAGACAGATTTCTAGAAACATATCAAATACCAAAACTGGACCAAGAAGATGTAAAACTACTGAATAATCCAATTGCAGTTAATGAAATTGAAAAGGTAATTAGAACATTACCAACCAAGAAAAGTCCAGGTCCTGATGGATTCACAGCTGAGTTCTACAAGAAATTCAAGGAAGACTTAATGCCAACACTTCTCAAACTCTTCAATGAAATTGAAAGGGAAGGAAGTCTCCCTAAATCATTCCTGGAAGCAAGTATTACAATAATACCAAAACCAAAGAAAGACCAAACCAAGAAAGAGAACGACAGGCCAATCTCTCTAATGAACATAGATGCAAAAATCCTCAATAAAATATTGGCAAACACAATGCAGCAAGTCATCAAGAAGATTATACACCATGACCAAGTGGGATTCATCATAGGAATGCAAGGATGGTTGGTTCAACATACGCAAATCAATAAATGTAATACACCATATCAATAGAGCCAAAGATAAGAACCACATGGTCATCTCAATAGATGCAGAAAAACCTTTTGATAAAGTCCAACACTCTTTCATGATAAGAACTCTACAGAAAATTGGAATAGATGGCCTTTACCTCAATCTGATAAAAGCCATCTATGACAAACCAACAGCCAGTATCACATTAAATGGTCAAAAACTGAAAGCTTCCACTCTAAAATCAGGAACAAGACAAGGATGTCCATTATCACCGCTCCTATTCAATATGGTGCTGGAAACATTAGCCAGAACAATTAGACAAGAGACAGAAATAAAAGGAATAAGAATAGGAAAGGAAGAAGTTAAGTTATCACT
>RJWT010019216.1:0-18399 GCA_004365215.1 Cuniculus paca
GTGAAGACAGACAGGGAAAAATGAAGGTTTTAATTTATTTTTATTATAAAAATAAAAGACCAATAATTATCTTATCCCTTTCATATAAGGTACATTCAGCACATAGCATCTTTGGTTCTCTACATTAAGCAGAAAGAAGGAACATTATGTATTCTCACTGAGATTATTGCTATAGTCATTACACTGATATTCTATGAAAATTTTACTGAACTCGTATTTTAACCTTTGTACCTGTTTCTCTAGAGTGAATAATTAAGAATGACTTCCTAGCCTCTTTTTCAGTGAATTGATTAATTACTTGATTTTTAATTATTTCTACCAGACCTTTCTGTTATATGTCTTGTAAGGCTAGAATCAATTTCGGTTTCAGCTGCCTTAGTAAATGTTTATCAAAGGCAGAACTTGCTTTTCCAATCTTTATTTACACCAGTGATTCTCAATCTTTAGCATCCTCAGGATCAAGAGCAGGCCTGTTAGAGTACAAATTACAGTATGTCACTAGCAGCTTCTGAAGCAGGGAGTCTGGAATAAGGTTCTAGAATTTGTATTTAAAACAGGTGTCAAGGTGATGTTAATGCTGCTGGTGTAGAGATAGCCCTTTAAGAATGAGTGACTTATCATAGAAAGTTATAAAAGCACTTACACCTGTCTATTTTTGGGGAGCTGTATTGAACTATACTGTGTAAACCTGGTTTCAGAAGATTTCAATTAACTCATTCAAATATTCTTAAGTGGTGTATAACACATGACAGTTTCTTAATTTCATTTATGCCTTTGTTATACCCCTCTTCTTTGGGTAAAATATTTTAGTAGATATCACTTATTAGTTCAACAGTAAGATACTAAGAATAGTTCAGTTGAGATTTTATGTGAAAACTTACTAAAAAGAACACAGGATTTTATAGTTTTCAAGTTTCTTGGAAAATATCTAATCCAATCACTTTATTTTACAAAAGAGAGGAAAGAGAAGTTGTTGGTTTCTGACATTTCATCTGATTAAAAGATCAATAAATTCATAGCTAACAATTAATGTTGATGCAGACATGATATGATGATGATGATAATAACTACAATAATACTAGTAAAGATTCATTAAGTCTATCATTTTGTAAGTAGCTGTAGTAAGAAGCATAATTATGCTTTTTAATTCAATCTTTACATTATTCTATGATGGTAGGTGCTGTTCTTATCTCTACTTATAGATAGGGAAATGAAGGCGCAGACATCTTGAGTAACAGTTTCCAAGTCATAAAGCCAGGAAATATAATGCCCACACTCCAGAGCTCTTCATGTTAACCATGAAGTCAGTCTGGTTCTTGTCTCAGCACCAATTTGAAAAGAAGTCATTTAAATCATTTCCTAATTATCTTAATGTAGAATGAGTCAGACAGATTTGAAAGAATTCCTCTCTCTCTCTCTCTCTCTCTCTGCTATTCTATATATTACAATGCCATTTTTAATTTAGTTGCTCAATCTACACCAATTGTGATCTTGACATTGCAATGGAATTAGTAGCAAAACAGTCATGAGAAACTGGGAAGTTCTGCAGAAGAGTGAAGAATAGAGTGATAGAAATGCTGGCTTCCAGCTTCCTTCACTACCTGCTAGTTGTAGAAGTCTGAATCTCTTTGAGCTGTAGTTTGTATGACTGGTAGTCAGTAAACAAGATCATAATCTTATCTGTTTCTCAAAGTCTAGTGGTAATTTTTGTTTTAATTTTTTTTTTTTTGGTACTGACATTTGAAGCCATAGGCTTCACACTGGATCATATCCCTGGTCCTTTTTATTTTTGAAGACAGGATCTCACTGTCATGAAATTGCCTAGGCTGTGCTCAAAATTGTGACCCTCCAGCTTCAACCTCTTATAGTTGGGATTACAGACATGCACCACCACACGTGGCATGATGGTTTTCATTTTGTAAAATTGTTTTTATAAGGTAATATGCAATACTGATACAATTTTATTGGTATTATAACTG
Organism: Cuniculus paca; assembly: GCA_004365215.1. Lineage (NCBI taxonomy): Eukaryota > Metazoa > Chordata > Mammalia > Rodentia > Cuniculidae > Cuniculus > Cuniculus paca. The sequence continues at coordinate 1,980 of RJWT010019216.1, forward strand.
TATTATGCCATTATCTCTGTCTTCTTATTGACAAATATATACTCTAATATCACAAAAGACATTTAAAAGATAAAGTTAAACATTAACAATTTATTCAGTAGAATATGGCTTCTTTGTTCATTTGAAAACTGAAAATCATTAGAAACAGAAACCTAGTTCAAAAACAGTAATGAAAAATTTAGTTCATCTTACTCTTTTTCTTTTGATCTAAGTGCATATATGGGGTCATATTTGATAATTTTAGTATATTTCTAATACTCTTTTGTGGCTTTAAAGTCATTACATATTATGAAATCAGAAAACATACAGTGTAAAATACAAGACTGACATTAACATGGCAATGTAATTATACATACGAAACGAGCACAGGTAACTAAATACACAGAATATTGTTCAGTAGTTTTGGATGCTAATAGTTAGAATCCTAGTTCTAGAAATTAGAATCCTAGTTCTAGAAATCCTAGCATAGAAATTTTTTCATTTACAAGTCTATTTTTCATATTGACTCTGTTATGGCTTGTATCTACAGTTCTCCAAAAGTCTTAAATGTCCAGAGTTGGGGCTTTGGGAAGGTAATTAGATTATGACAATGCAGATTAAACACTGATGAGTTCATAGTGGAATGTGCTGTTAGGAGCCGGGTCACTGCAGGTATGATGTTGAAGGGTACTATCTTTTCCCCTGAAGCTCCCTTCTCCCTCTGCTTCTTCGCTGACATGTTGAACAGGTTTCCTCTGTTATGCCTTTCTGTCATGCTATTTCTGCCCTAAAGCAGCCAGCCATGAACTGAACTCTTTGTAACCATGAGTGAAAACAACATACTCCTTCAAGTTATGAATGTGAGGTATTTTTCCCCAGCCAATGAAAAAATGACTAATACAAACTCCGTTTACTTTCTGCTTCAATAATCAAATTCTTTGACAAAGTTCACTTTTAACTGTGTGCATTAGGTTTTCTTCCTTGTGCTTTGAATTGAGTTACCTGTCCTCTATAGTTTCATAATTTTATATAGTCATTAGTAAATCACATGTATACCAAGATTGAGTCAGCCTATGAGCACTGGTGCATAGAATCCTAGAGTTCCTGCAGAATTAAAAACATTTTAACTCTCCATTGTGGTTAAGCTATTTGAGGTTTATCCTTTCTATTTGTTTTTATTACATCCTGTCTTGGGTCAAATCCTACTATTTACAGTAAACACGGATATTGACAGTAAAAAGTCATTTTTACTGGAGTGTTAAGTACAATCCCATCAAAATTCAGAGAGAGCAAGAGAGTGAAGGACTCAGAAAATAAAAGAGAAAATTAAACTAAAATATAAAGTATGTTTGTTTCTCACTCCAAAATTACTTATCATTTATCACATTTGAGACATAGAAAGACATGTCACCAGTCATGCTTTCTTTATATTGTAATGTAAGTTAGTAACTAGAAAATAAACCCAGATTATAAACAAAGAGCAAAATAAAAGAGATAAAAGAAGTAGGGTCACAGATCTTTCTCAGATGGGAAGGGGATCAAGAGATGGATGGAAAGGGAAGAAGAAAGATAATAAAAAAAGAATTAAGATGCATTAGTTACATGTACCAACTCCACACAAGGAATATAAATGTTATGTACTGGAAACATATATTAATAAAAAATTAAAGGCAAATTAAGAGTATATTAAAAAGAAAAGTGGTTTATATTATTTTTAAATCTACTATCAACATAAAAATGTTGAAAATCATTACCAAATTTGATTTTGATAATACAGCCAATATAAACAAGTACTTCGGAAGACAAAAAAATAAATTGGGTGTTATTATTCCACAGCAGGAAACTCAGAAGTTGTTACAACATAAAGCGTAGATTGTGTTTAGTGAGCTGGCACATGGCAATTATGAGAGGTCTGACTAAATCCATCCTAAGTGAAAAAATTTTAAAAGATGTACTATATTGCACTATTAATATGATAAAGTGGCTTCAGCTAATTTGTTATTCAGACTCGTAAAATAATGTACCATTTAACCTCCTGAGCATGTTGAAGATCAGAAAATTATAGATAGTCTCGCTGAAATATGTTGGCTTATTCTTTTCTCTCAGTCCAACACACTTACTATGAATGTAAAAAGCATTAAATATGTGTGGAGTGCACAAGAATGAAAGAATTTCAGCCTCTTCTGAAAAATCAGATGAAAGAAAAAAACAAATAGCTTCCAGCAATGAAACAAACCTTCATATGTTTATGTATTTCTGCTTTATCTTACAAAAATGTGAGGCAGGGTTCTTCTTTTATTTTTAGGCGGTGAAATTGAATCATATAGGTTTTTTGGAATGAAAGGAATAAGAATTTCTGAAAAGAGTTTAGAGAAAGATTTGAATATAAGTTCTGTCTTAAAATCTCAGGCAAATCACTTAGTCAATGTAACTCCTGCTTTCTCATAAATAAGAAAGGAATTACAATTTCTATTAAACCAGGTTTTATGAAGATAAGTTAACACACAAAATGCCTAGCAGTAAAAAGTATACAGTAAGTGTAATCCCTCCACCTTGAAGCTATTTGAAAGTTATTATATTCTTACTCCCTGCAGCTTGTATTTACTATATTGAATCTAATGAAAAATGCATATGTTCCTAGATGTTCAGTACTCTTTAATGCATAATAAACAGTAAACTACTGGTGCTAGTTGAAGAGTAAATTTATATTAAAGTAAGAAAAAAGGAAATTAATCTTTGAATAAGGGATGTGGTGGAAATACTTTGGGGCAGTAATTTTATTAGATCCCTCTAACCCATTAAAATACTGTGATTAAATCTATATACAATAACATTTTTCAGGGAACAAGGTATTAAATGTATTAAGTATGATACTCTGAAAAGTCAGTCATTTAGGAATAAAGTGAGTCATTTAATAATTGTAATTAAATGAATACATTTGGTATTAGTATAATTGGAAATTATAAAAGGGCATGTTATGAATAGAATGCTTAGTAATTGCCTTTACCATGCCCTTTCCTTTCAACCTGTTATAGTCATTTATATTTTTATTAGAAGTAAATTGAATAGTTTTATTGCTTTAACACCAGAAAGAAACAATAAAGATTTAGATATTGTAAAATTTTAATGTTTTTTGCAAGAATTGGTTTTTCAAGCACTTAGAAAGTTTCTCATATGTCAAACTTCCAAGTCACTGTTGTTTGAATCACTTAATAGAAACACCTGACAGTTACTCTAAGCCATGAGTTAACATCATGTGAAAGCTGATATTTAAAATATAGCTTTTAGAGAGGATACTCAAATGAATAATATTTTCTAGGCTGAGACAGATTGATAGCTGCAAATTTATTAACTAGATGCATGAATTTTTCTTCCTTAACCGAAGTGGCAATGGGTGAGTGGAACAGCTTTACCTGTGCACTATTTTCATTCTCTCCTAGTGCAACCTAATTGCTACGTTCCTGTTAGGTTTTTGTAGTCTCTGAGGGAAAGCATATAGGTTTATTTGAGTTGGAGATTTAAATTTAATTGTTAAGCAACACTAAATATCACTATATATTGCTATATATAAATGTGAATTTTTTAGTATAATACAATGTGGAATAAAAGTTAAATTAGAAATATGCATGCATTTAAACTTTATATTTTGTCTATTTCCACTCTTTGAAATATCAATGAGTCTTCAATTATTAGTTGATGAAATATTTTTTCTTAAAAATAATGATACATGATTTCAAAAATCAAATAGTGGTAGGTATACTGTAAATATGTTACATTTTATTATAACTATTGTGGTTCAAAGGATAAGAATTTTTTTAGTAATTGAATATTACAGTGCATTTAGCATTCTTCTGAGAACATTCTAGATCTTTATCTCATTTAAATCTCATAACGACTTTGTAACAGGTTTGTTAAATACTGCTATTGTCTTACCAGGCACCCAAAATGAAGGAAGGAAAGGTTTATTTAGCTCAGTTTGTGGAGGTTTCAGTCCATAATCAGCTAGCTCCAAGGCAGAGTGGCGTGGCACAGGGGCAAAACTTCAAGGCAGCAGAAGACAGCAAAGCAACAAGAGTAAAAGGGAAAAAGCAAGCCTCTTTTCCTCCCTTATATTGTACCCAGGCCACCCCCACCCCTCCAGGGCAGATGTAGCTCACAAAATCTCCTTGCCCTCCTCTTGCACTGATAAGGATGTTTACAAAGTAATACCTTGGCTCCCTGCTGAGTGGCTTAGTTAATCTTCTAACCTCAACTTAACACAATGTATCAACCATAGCAGCCATTTTCAAAATACAACTCAATTTGCCTGGAAGTGATCATCAGTATTTGAATACAATTATGTATCCCTCAGTATCTATGAGGACTTTTTCCAGCTAATAAAGTCTATGGTTGTTCTAGCACCTTATAAACAATAGGGAATTACTGTATCTGCATACAACTTCCTCATATCCTCTGGTGTATATTGAATACTGTCTAGAGTACTTACCATACCTGCTCTTATTTGGGTATGGAACATTACCCAGAGGTGTGCATGTTAAAGCCTTGGTCCGCAGTCTGTAGCACTGATGAGAGATAGAGAAAACTTTAATACATGGGACCTAGCAAGAGGTCTTCCAGTTAGCAGGGAACTGCTCCTCTTTTCCCACTGAGAGGTGGTTCGCTCTGCCATATGCTTTCTCCACTCTATGCTTTCTCATTGGAGGCCCAAAATAATAGAAACAATGGAGCATGGACTAAAACTCCTGCAAATATGAGCCAAAATAACCGTTTCTCTTGATAAGTTGATTATCTGGAAAATTTTTGGCAGTAACAGAAAGCTAATATAATGCAATGTAAATGTTCTGTAAATTGTAATTATATTGTATTGTTTGGGAATAACAAGAAAAAGGTCTGTGCATGTTCATGCAGAGGCAGTTATTTCCATATATTTTCAATCTGTAGTCAGTTGATTTCATGCACACAGAAAGCCTGTTCTACTGAAAGTGTGATTCTCCCCTTCAGCTCCTGTGCATTCTCTGCTGAGTTGGGGAGTTCAATCTCACTGATTCTTATAACTGCCTTAGAATCTTCGTTGAATACTTTTTTAAGCAGTCACCACTAAATAGTAGGGTTTAAATAAGTCTGGAATAAATGCTTGCACATGAACAGGGATCATAAGTACCTTGTTTTTAGTACACACTGTGTGTTTTAATATTTATTTTAATTGGTTCCATTCTCTTATACTGAACTGTGATAGATAAGAAAATTGAAGCTCAGAGAGATTAGGTAACTTGTCCATTCCAATTTTAGGATATGTTTTCATGTTTTAATGGCTTAAATTTACTCTTACTTGGCAATATTGCTTGTCATTTTAGCCATCTCGTATCCAGCAATCTCAGCCTTTCAGAACATGTGACTATTTAAGAATAAAAGGAGGTTCTTGAGTAAAATGGTAAGGTGTTACCTCCATGATTTGACTCTATAGAAGTGGCCTGAAATTTCTTTAGCTAAAAGCTCCTAGCAAATCTTAACTTCACTAAAATCACTGACTTAACACACTGATTATCCGATTTCTTCCATTTCTCCTATATTGTTGTAGGAAGAGATTGGCAGCAATAAGGGAGGCATTGCTGGCACAGTGAGAGATTGCTGGGAAGAGGGAGGTGAGAACAGCACATTAACAAGAGTGTAGGAGATTAATGTCAAGCAATGCACATGTCAGTGTGATGTAGTGGTGGGCCTGACACAGCAGGGAAGAGAACTCTGTGAAACCGTGTGTCTGAAGTGAAACCTGATAGCTTAGACTGTAGAGACAGACCCTGCCTCCATGATGAAGGAGGTTATTTTTAGAAAACAAGAAATATTTTCTCCATTTGTGTACAAGATAGACTATGAAACACTGATAGGATTAAATGGTTGTGTTCTCTGCTATCATTATATCCTGTATACCTCTTCATCTTTCTCAGAGTATTATGCTGAAAATATGTATCAATTTATATCACTTTCTCTAAATTTGTGAATATCACAATTGTCAGTCAGGTGCATACAGGTGTGTGAGTTTGTCTTACTGATATATACATTTATTCTGACATAGACTTGCCTTGTAGTAAAATTTCCATAATGAACTTACATCCTGTACTTTTAACTTATTCATTGGAATGGGGTCCTTCCAAACTCTGTTTGAGCATATTTTTCCCTAACTCTTGTATAATAGATATAGTAGTCTCAATAAAAAATTTTCTCTTTCTCCCCCATACACTCTGTGCATGTGTGTGTGTACACACATGCATATTCGCACACACATCGGTGTGTGTGAGAAAGGGACATACAGACTGACTGAGAGATTGAGATTTAAAGAATAGAAAGAAAGGACCCTTTGGCACTGGTCAACAATAGAGTTGCTGACTGCTATTAGAAACTTCTGGAAGGCAATAATTCTTTTTTATTTTAAAAAACAAAACAGAAAAAAGGAATGAAATAATACAGAATTTCAAAAACAAAAACAAGAGTAAGAAATCGACAGTAGTTAATACATTCCATATTGCTATCTTAGAAATAGTTGTTCAAGTTACAAGATCTAGACATAAAAAATGATCAAATAATAATGAAACAATGACAGTGCAAACTGTTCATTTTGATGAATTAACAGAGATTAGCAGTGTAGTTATCTATCTTGCACACATACACACACATACAGTTACATGTGTAAACCTACATGCATATAGTCTTTTCCTTTCTTCCATTTCTCCTTTTCCCTATCCCAGTTGTTCTTTCCTTTTGAGCACTTTGTTTCCCTTTCATTATTGCAATATCTTTTGTACATTTTGAATCTTATTACTTTTTTAGTTTTTTATTGTTATTATTTATTTTTTACACAATGAAGACAATATATTTACAAATGTGTGACATGACATTTTCAGTTTTTCTCAGAAAATACCCAGAAGGGGAATAGCTGGATTGAATCCAATCCTAGTTTTTTGAGGAATCTTCATACTGATTTCCACAGTGGTTGCACCAGTCTACACTCACACCAACAGTGGGGAAATGTTCCTTTTTCCCCACAGCCCCACCAACATTTATTATCGGTTGATTTCTGAATGGCAGTCATTCTTTCTGGAGTGAGATCTCAATGTTGTTTTATTTTGCATTTCTCAAGTGACCACTGCTATTGAACAACTAAAGAAATTCATGTCTACCAAGCCAACCCTAGAAAGAATACTGAAAGACATACTAGAGAGAGAGAAAAAAAGAATACAATTCCCAGATCAATAATAGAAAGAAACCACCAGGCAGGGCAAACAATTAAACAAGGGAAAAAAAGGGAACCAACAACAGGAGAATAACATGACAAAGTTAAGCCAGTACATATCACTTATATTCATCAATGTAAATAGCCTAAATTCACCAATTAAAAGAAATAGGTTGACAGAATGGATCAAGAAACAGGATCCAACAATATGCTGTATACAAAAAACACATCTGACTCAAAAAGAAACTCATAGACTAAAAGTCAAAGGCTGGAAAACAATATTCCATACCACAGGAATCCAGAAAAAAGCAGGGGTAGCTATTCTGTTTGCAGACAATGTGAACTTCAAACCAAAAATGATCAAAAGAGATAAAGAAGGTCACTACGTACTTGTTAGGGGAAAAATTCAAGAGGAAGAGATAACAATCATAAATATATATGCACCAATTACAGGAGCACCCAACTATGTAAGACAAATAATGGAAGGCAATAGGCTTTTAAGACCTTATGCTTGATGTGAATTGACTGAGCAGTGATCTCTCATTTCCATTAGCCACACAGGTGACCTCACATAGCCACAAAGGAATCTTCCTCTCAGAATATACACTGAACCCCATGATCTTCATCTTTTATATTTTGGAAGTACATGAGATACTTCTAAAGGAGTCTGCTGAGAGTTGTGAACTCTGGAATTTCTCTTCTACTGTTTCAGTACCTGTAGAAGTTTTAACTTTTTACACTTTTTTGTCTACCTATCAAGCACAGCTCACATCTTCCCTAATAGTAGGTTTCTTTTCCTTGTGTATGTCCAGAAAAAGTCTCTGATATATACTGTGTGCTCAACACACATTGGCTAAATTTAATAAAATGAACCTAGAGACAAGACCCCACAAATTCTTGATAATGTCTAGCATTATATTTTTACTTGTTAATTTTTAAAATGAATCCTGCCCACCAATTTACACATACAGATGCTCATAGACATGCACACACAGAGCTGGTTTGTAGTGTATGAAAATCTCTCCACACTTTCATAACAAAATAGAATAATGAAACTGGTATTCTTAAAATCACAAATAGTTTCTTAGCTTGAAAGAGAGCCTAATAGTGATTTAGTGCAATCACACATGTAGTAATCATTATCCATGTTAATTAAGCATTCTTTTTGTCCCTTTTCATCTCCATCATTGCTGAACAATAACAACTCAAGGTGGAATGATAAATAATGAAGTGAGGAAAATGGCTTGGATGAGTCTGTGGTTTGGATGCTAAGTGTCTTCAAAAGGCTCACATGTTAAAAGTTTTGATCCCCAGCTGATGGCATGACTGGCAACTTAGGGAATCTTTAAGAAGTAGAACCTGGTGAAAGAAAGATCACTGCGAGTGTGCCCTGGAAATAAAAAATGTGAGGATCTCTCTTTCTCTCCCTCCCTCCCCACTCTGTCCATCCTGACTTTTTTTTAATCTCTCTCTCACCTTTGTAATCACCATGTTGTGTGTAGGTTAGAGTTCTGAGTGACCATGAGCTGACACCTTTGAAGCCCATAAGCCAAAATAAACCTTTCCTTCTTTTCAATTGACTTTCTCATGTTTTAGTGATAGAGATGGAAAACTGCCACAGGAAGCAAAGCTTAAACAAAGGAATCATGCATTTCTTCATTTATTATCTTTATTCCTTTATCATTAAAATTATTTTTGACTGCCTATTGTGACTATTTTGTTAGATTTCAATCATTGTGACAAAATACCTGAGATAAAATATATAAGGAGGAGAGGCTTATTTTGTCTCACAGTTTCTGGGATTTCCATCCACAGTCAGTCAGCTCTGTGCATTTGGGCCTATGGCAAGGTCAAATATCACAGTGGGTGGGAGTGGCAGAGGAAATTGTTTCCTGACAACCAGGATGCAAAGAGACAGAAAGGTCCCAATATTTCTTTCAAAGACACACCCATGACAATCAAACTTCCTCCAGACCCCACTTGGTAAAAGAACCACTGCCTCCTAATAGCACCAAGCTGGAGACCAAGTCTTTAATACACGAATCTTTAGGGACTACTTAACTAACTAAACCATATGGTTTAGTGTCTGAAATATTTTTAAACTATAGTTACAAAGAAAGTGCTTACAAAGGAATCTAATGTAGAACTCAGTTGCAGCTTCAAACTAAGTTATATGTAAAGTGCATCTTCATTCTTTCTCTTTTTTATACAATGTTCATTTTCTAACTATATTTACACTTAGATTTTGAGGCACAAGAGGATCATGTCCAATGCTTTAGAAATAGCCATATTAAATTATACATGGTAAAATGAAGAAATTTAGTGGCAATTAGAGGAAATAGCTCTTACTCTGTGTTTCTATGAATATGGTAAAAATGTATTAAAAACATTACTCAGTGATTCAGGACTCAGTATAATAAACTGGCATATCATACAAATTGAATCAGTATGAAATATTATGCTATACTAACAATTATAAGCTTTATTGAATAAGTGCTTCAATATTAAAATTTATGTTTGATGAGTATACAATAAATATGTATATATTTAAATATAAAGAAAGTATATATGTACTTTTTATATATATGTGTGTATTTCTCTGATATTCTTTATTCTATAATATTAGAGATTATGAATCCTTTCTCATCAGAGGAGCTTTTGATTCTTTTGATGTGACTTTAAGTTACCATGTGTAAAATGTACATATCCATTAATTGTATTCCATTTGGAGGTTGCATGCTTTAGAACACATGTTCTGGAAGCACCTGTGGTGAATAAATTTTCCATTTATTGTACCATATTCTTCCTAACCCTAACTCAGACTATCTGATTCTTTCAACCAAAAAGCAAAAACTCTCTGCCTAACCTTTAAATCAGAGAGAATTAAAGAGCATTTTCATGTCACTTACACACACACACACACACACACACACACACAGACTTCTATAACCACATTTAACGATAGGAGAAAGGTAGAGTTTAGAGATGTTGAGAAATTTAACAAAGATTACCGGTAATATTTATTCTTGAGCCAAGTGTAAAATTAATTTTAGTTTTTAATCCAATACAAATGTGCTATATTTGTCACTTTAATATCAGCCTTAGCTATTTTGTGGAGCAAAATATAAATATATATAATATACATATACATATAATATTTTAAGATTTGGTTTCTAATTTTAAAAAATGTTTCATGGTAGAAAGGATTATATTTGTACTGTAGAAAAACTCTGAGTTCATCTTCTGACTCTACCACTTACTATGGGTGATCCTATAATTATTTACCTGAAATACACAGTGATAATGACTATCTCTTGTAATAATCAAAATTAGAATTTTGAAATACTTCAACAGTGCTAAATGTATGTATATTTAGTATTGTTATTGCTATCATTATCATGATCATCAATTTTAGAATCAAATGTGGTAATTTGATCTGTATATAGATTCACCTCCTTGTCGTGTTTCTAAGTTATTATAATATGTTAATGTAGCATACAAGAGTCAACCTTAACTGGATTCTGGTGATAGAGCCACTGGGGAAGAATTCGTGAGTATCTGTGCAATGATTTCAAGGATTGTGAGTCAGCAAGAGGATAGATGGACACAGGGAGCTTGACCGTGATCTCAGAGTTCTACAACCTTATGAAACTACAGATAAATTTAAGTAAATATAATCTAAACACATTATAAACCAGCAAGTCAGATGCTTTGCTTAACAAAGGTAAAATGAAAATTAAAATAAAGGAAAATTATCAAAGATGGTCACATAAAAATATTCAGGTTTCCTTAATGATATCTTAAGGGACAAGTTTCCAAGAAGAGACAGAACACTGAAATTGAGCACTGTTAGGGTAAATGTATGGTCTCTGTTCACCTAAATCACCCTATATCATTTATTATCAAAGGCAAAGCAGATTAAGTTTCTTTTGACCATTCTTAAGGAAAAGACTTCTACCTGGTGAATATTGGAGGCTTTTAAAATATATGTATTGGTTTCAAACATTTGTTATGAATTTAACAGTAATAATCATGTGTTTTATATTCTCGCTATGATTTTTAGGTAGGCTACAACTTTTTCACTGTAGCAGAGATATTTTAAAAGCACCAAAGGATCACAGGTTTACAAGAAATTTGTTCACTTTTACTTGATTTAGTACCTGGAACAAAAGTTTACTTCACAAGTTGCTAAATTAATGTTAAAATTACTCGAAACTAAAAATTTGTGAATTTTATGATTTTTAAATTTTTATTTTCTAGCAAAAATTATAATGATAGGGTTAATAGAATACTAATGTAGTCCATTCATTACAAATCTGAAAAAGCAAAAATCAGGCAAAGAACATTTTTTAATGCATAACTGGTATTCTATTGGGAGTCTATTTGCATTGTGCTAGGATTTCACTCCTTCTTTGTATTCTATCTACTATCTGTTAGACTGCCTACTTATCATCTATATATCTATGTATCTACCTATTAAAACAGAGATTAATTCATCTTAGAACTGATTGCTAGTAAGACTCTTAAATTTTGAAAAGTGTAGCATTATTGAAATTCAATGGTTTGAGTTCACCACTAAAGGAGCTCAATGGAGGAGGGAAAATTAAGTCCTCTTTGCAATTTATGTACTTCCCTCAGTAACGATTCTAAAACCCCTATGATATTCTCTTTGGTTGTGTTCTCTCTTATCAGGAGAAATAAGGCTGCCCATATATTTCTTCTGTCGTGCAACAATTCCTGCAGCTTAAATGGTGTGACTTATTGCAGGACTTTTCTCATTAACTTCACACCATCAATTTATAGATTTTTTCCAAATGTTCTTTCAGTTTTTTGTTTTTTTTTTTTGCAATCTCAGATAAGAACATTTGAAAAACAGTTATTTTAGTAACAATTCAGTTTTATATCTATATTTGAATCCTGAAGACTAAATTTTTGCTGTCTTGCTTTTTCTAAGATACTCACTGATCAATAAATCATGTGACACTGACAAATCATATTGTTATCCTCATTTAATTTGTTAATTCTTCTTAAAAGACAGATTTACTCCCTTTAATTTGTTTCTTATGATGATTAAAAATAACACCACATGCACAAGCACCAACACGCACATACACACACAGAAATACTTAGTTTCAGTATTGCATGTTGGTCTTTTAAAATAAAACCACTTATCAGTCTGTTGTACTGTGGTAATGTTCGTATGTTCAATATTTTCAGAAAATTATGAATACATGCATCAGTCCATTCAATAGGCATCATCACTTTAAATCTTGGTAATCTTTGTTTTCTTTCATTGGCTACATAATTTTATGTATATTGTAACAAACAGCAGTTTATGAAATATGTAGATGAATGAATGTGGCAGATTTTAAAACATTGTCATTCATGAAAAAAAAATCTGGAAAAGAATTTGGCAAGATAAAATCAAAGTTCAATGGTCTCATTTAGTTAAGGTAACGATTCTAACTTAGATCATTTTCAAAATGAAAACAAGATTAACAATTCTGTTAAAAAATTGTCTGACAATTTATTTTCCTTACAATTAGGCCACTACTTCACCATAATAACGTATAATATAATGTCCAAGGACATTTCCAGCTTGGCAAAATCAAAGCCCCATGTAAAGCATGGTGTTTTCTTTGAAAAAATTGCCATAATCCTATAAAAGTATGTATTTGTTAGAAAAAATATAGATATATTTGTGTACATATGGCATATACATATATAAAGCATGCTTCAAATTTTCTATGTAAAATACATGTATAGAAGTAGATGTATGTATAGACATATAGCATACATATGCTAAATGAATATCTCTGGATATTAGTTTTAGAGAAAATTTTGTTTTCTGTTTTAATTCTGTTTTTTAGACAATTGGATGTATGCCTTTTATAATAAGAAAATGTCAATGCTGTCTCAAGGATCATTGGTTTCTGCACACGAGCAAAATTAAAGTCAATGAAAGAGAAAGAAATCATGAAATATACAACTAAGTTAGGGATAAATATAGAGTTCTTTGGAAGTCTTCAATTGTGGTATTTTCATTATTAATGAAAGTGATATGAAATTTATGAATCATACCAACTCACGAAGTCAGTTCTTTTCATATTCATATGTTCCATCTAAAATTTTATTTAATATTCTTAAATGTAATTTTCCATTCTTAAAAACGTAAAACCAGATTTGCAGTAATTTTGTGTATCTTCATGTCCGGTATTATAAGAGTAAAGCTTTATTTCTCCTTACATTTGTAAATCACTGTGACATCATCTAAGCAGTTTCAACATCCTAAGGTCCCTTGAACCTGTAAATAGGCAGGCAGTCCTGTTATCTCTGAAAGCGAAGCTGAGAGGACTATGCTTGCGGTCAGCCAGCTAATGAGTACATGAGCCTAGATATCCTAACTCCTCAGCATTGTTCCTCAGTTCTTTTTAAAATTGATGATCCAACCACACATCCAGAATTTGCCAATTATAGTACCCAGCCATTCAGTTTCCCTGCCTCACTGTGAGCCTCTACCAACTTTGCTGGTTCTTGTTTGTGGACCATTCTGATTCCATGCTAGTATTTTTTGGACCAGCATATTCTAATTATTAGGACACACTATCTGCTACTTCTCTCATTATCAAAATGGGGCCCTATGAAGTTTTTTTTAAAATCTTCTCTGTTTAACTGGTGCTATGACAGAGAACAGTGTCAGTGTAAACTTTCCACACTTAGCATGAATTTCTTCTAAGATGTTTTAGTAACTATGCAAAAGCATATTGCCATGTCATATGTGTGAAACCCTGTTATCTATACTTCCATGTTTTGAGTGCTCTTTAATCAAAGTGGGTTAAAATGTGAGGATTCTTGTCATCTGTCCCTAGCTTGCTGCCACCCATGCTCCATCCATCTTATCGCCACAGTTCTTAAACTCTCAGGTTACTTGAAAATTATAAAGAAATTGATAATATTCATTTAAATGGAGCACACGCTGTCTATTGATCCCTTACTGGAACCTCAGATAGTAGGACTTGACTTAAATCAACTTTCACACATTAATGTAAATTAATTAATGAATTAATTAATTAATTAATGAGTTAAATTAATTAATGAATAGCAGCACCCTTTAATTAAATGTAATGAAGGAAAATATAAAATATAAAAAATGAAGATAAATCTTTTAGTAACTTTAGACCTCTGAAATACATTGTTTATTGTCAAGTGAACTGTATCTGTAATAATTTAACACAATCATTATTTTGTATATTTAAAATAAGATTAAAAATTCAAAATATCTGGAAAAAAAAGAATTTACAAATAGTGCTACAAAGATTGATCAAAATAATTCCATTTACACTGAATAAGCAAAACACAAGCAATTTTGTAATTTCTGTATTTAATACAGTGTCAATATAGAAAAATACTATTTTGGAACAGAGTCTTTCTGGGAAATAATTTATCACTGTGTAGTGAAAGAAAAGTGAAAGGAAAAAATATATTAATGTTTTTACAGTAATTATTTCAGACATTCAAAATAGAGAAGGTACTATACACTCTAAAAATATAGATGATGATTAACTAAATTACTATATGCTATTAATTAAAATATTGTACAACCATGATGAGAATGTTTTTATTTTTTTGTTTTGTTTTTGGTAGCGGGGATCAAACTCATGACCACATGCTTGCCAGGCAGGCGCTTATGCCACTGAGTTAAATTCTCAGTCCACAAGAACATTTTTAAAACCTTTGAATCTATCTAGAGATAAATATATATCAACTAACAGCTGAATTCCATATAAATTGAGGAGATACTATTATAATCAGTTTAAAGTGTAATGTGAACATTAAGTTTCTTTCAAGGGCCTGAATTTACACATGGACATGAGTTCAAAATCTTAAAATAAACAAATATCTATAAAATCCTTTTAAAGTTACTATTTGATCTCAAATCACTATCATATTTTAATAAATTAGTTCCTGGACTTCACTGAGCAACGTCTGAAGAAAAAAAGACCAGTAGATTTGATAATCAAGATGAAAGTAATATTTACACTCTTTATAATAAAAATGCACACAGAAATTAAAGCTTGGAAAATATTTGAATCAACATGATAAAAATGATTAATATATTTAAAACAATGATTAAAAAGTAAGTAAATCCTACTATTGAAGAAACATACTATTCCAATCTTTATAAATATTTCTAATATTGCAAACTAGTTTATCTTGACCACCAAAACCAGAAAAGAAAGATTATGCTCAACTCACTGAAAGTGTAAATTCAAAAATATTAAACAAAATATTTTTAAGTGTAATTCACTACCTTAGCAGGAAAAGGTGAAACACACAATTATAACTAAATAAAAAAATGAACAAGAAAGTCTTTCATTAATTTTATGTTCATCTATAAGACAGAAAATAGACAACAAAAATCTTAGCAAAGCAAGAATAGAATATACAAAAACCTTTTTAAACTCATTTTAGAGAATCTAACAAAAGAGCAGCAGTTACTATCATTTAAAATAGCGATACAATAAATACATTCATGTTATTCTCTGTAAGAAAGTAAGGTTTCTCACTGTCAGTAATAAAGTTGAATAGTCTATACAATACTCTATCAGATGTCTTGGTTTGAAAAACAAAAAGTAAAAACCAGTTAGAGGAAAAGATGAAAAGCATATTCAAATAATTTGTCTATACAAAAAGAAATCTATAAATGTTATTAAAATTAATAAAAACATTTAGAAGTCATGTATAATATTAATATAGAAACCACAAATGCATTTTAGAGACTAATCAAATTTTCTTTATGCATTATAAGTACCAGTATCAAAAAATAATTTAAAATTATATATGACAATATAGTCAAACAAGTACACACATAATTTTTGAAAGGCAGCCTTTCAACAGTAACAAAAATATGAATTGTCCACCATGTAGCTAACACTGCATTTCCCAAGAGTTTCAAGAGAAAACCTAAAACTTGATTGAGGGCACCTTTATTTCAAACTGAAATCTGAGTCCTCGTCAAACCACTGGCCTTTGTTCCTTACCAGCTCTTCCTGTCGTTGTTCTTCGTTTCTACCTCTGTAGATGCTCCATTTATTGCATTCCATTTAGTTTCATTGCTTCAAGATTTTAGCTTCACATTTATTATCATACTCCTCAACAATGGTCTTGTCCAAATTCTCTGGCTATGCATACAGATAATTGTAAAATATCCCT
>RJWT010019217.1:0-18508 GCA_004365215.1 Cuniculus paca
TGTGTGTGTGTTTGTATGTGTGCATGTATGTGTATGTGTGGATAGTGAGTCATGTAGGTTGATTATAATAGAAGACTTTTTGGTAGTATATAAACCTCTTTAGTGTCTTCTTTTCAGTGATGCACACTGGGTGCACTTAATTGTCAGCCTTTGTATATGTCCCAACATACAACCACCTCCATTACTTTCACTGGGAAGGATACACAGTCATTGGCCCAGCATCTAGTTTTATAGGTCACTGTATTATTAATGGCACAGTGGCAACCTAGATATTGGTATACAGAAAAAGAAAAAGAAAACAATAGCAACAACTATGCCACCTGGGCAGTGACAACAAAATCATAATCAAAAATGTAATAATAGCATCAAAGACATACTGAATACTGATATACTATGAGAACCAATAATGTACCCATGCTTAACCCTGTAGAGCTCTGTAATTATAGAATAACATTAAGACAGGCAATATATTGACACACAGTAAACAACAACTGCACTAACAGTAGGAAAGTATTTGAAAGTAATAGAGAATTAACTAACTAAAGAGTGATAAAGCTTAATGGTTATAATAGTAAAGGTAGAGGAAGAGAAGAATAGGAAAATGAAATAAGTAAAATTGAGAAATTAAGCAATGAAAGAAGAGAAGGACAAGAGAAAAGTGAAACAAAGAATTGCACTAAGGAGTAAAAGCGAATTACTAGGATAAGATGAAACTAACAGAAAAGAACAAGAAAGAGAAGAAAAAAAGGAAAACTAAGAAAAAAGAAAAAAATTAAAAGACTAAAAGGGAAAAAGCCCAATTATAAATGGTCTGAGCCAGTTATAAATTTGTAATATTAAAGTCACATTAGTGAATGTTCATTTCTTCCCTAAAATCTTAAGTTATAAATATTTGATCTGAGAGTTGATGTGAAGCAAAATTTAATAGCTTTAATAGTAATAGGTTAATTAATTTTCTTCAAAAAAAGAGGAAGTTCATTACTCAAAGAACAGTAGCAAACTTTAAAACAGATTTTAGTTTTCAGAGCAGTTTTAAGAAATGAAGAGAAAAAAAGGCATCAAAAAATCCTCCATATTTTAAAAATAGTTGTTTCTTTACAGAATTTGCAGTCTTGAAATCTAGAAAGTCATGTTTTTATTGGCCTCACTCCTCTGGCAGCTCCAGAGTCCCCTCTGTTCTTGTACCTCAGGCTGGGGCAGCTGTCCAAACTGAGGAATATCTTTGCTCGCATTGATAGATGTGTAAAGCAGTCAGATGACTGATCTGTGTGTTGGATGTCAGCAGCAGGGTGGTGGTTCAAGCAGATCGCTGGACTTAATGCCAGCAGTTTCTGTTCCAGCTGCCTCTGAAAGCCAAACAAGAGTTGCTTGACTTCTTGCTATGTAAGGCAGGGTCCCATGTTCTTCCCAGCCTGAGCTTAAACATCTCAGAGGATATATCTAGCTGGCTTCCTGTCTGTGACTCTTGCAGCCATCTCTCACCCAGTCACTGTGGCAAGGTAGCACCAGAAACTCCGAAGTGAAGTTTTTCTGTAGTTCTGTGATTCAGTCTGAAACAATTCACAGCTTCCCAAAATGGCTCTGGATGAAACCCTCTGAGCTACAGTGGTTGCTGCACTAGATTTCTTTTCCAACTATAGCCTGCCATGTGGAAAGAGTCACTTTCATCATAAAACTCAGGCTACTTTTTGCAGTTTACTATAGCCTTGGGCTTTCCTTAGAGCTAGCACTGCTGACTCAATCTGTTGTTTTCCCCTGGAGCTGTTGTTTCTCCCTGGCCTCATCCATGATCTGTCAACACCTGAGATTTCTGTAGGCAGCTATTCAGCTTCCCTGGAGAGACAGAAAGTTTCTGGGACACTGACCACAAACTGCTACCTGCCTTGGGCACCGTGAACCACTTTTAAATAAATCCATTATATTAGGTGGATGTCCACTTCCTCTCTAAACACTTAAATTTTTTTTTGTACTGGGAATCAAACTCAGGACCTTGCACTTACCAGGGAGGTGCTGTGCCACTGAGCTATTTCCCCAGCCCCTCACTTAAGTAAATTTGAGATGTTTGATCTCTAAGTTGAGGTGAAGAAAAGTTTTAATAGTAACAAGATAGTTTAAAATTTCTAAAGAAAAAGAATGCCATTTTTCCAGGAATAATAAGTCTTTAGAATAGATTTTATTTTTTAGAGCAGTTTTAAGTTTACTGAAACATGAAGTGAAACTTACAGGTTTCCATGTGCCCCTTACCCCTCCATCCATGCAGACAGTTCACATTTTGCACCACAGCAGTGCACTGGTTACACTGATGCACTACTACTATCACCCAGAATTCACAGGTTATACTTGGTGTTGTGGATTCTGTGTTTTGATAACTGCATAATGACATGTAGTACCATACAGAAGAGGGTTCCACTACCTAAACAATTCCTGTGTTGTGCTTATTCCTCCCTCCCCATACTTTGTCAATTATTCATCTTTTTACTATCTCCATAGTGTTGCCTTTCACATACTTACAGTTAGAAACATATAGTATATTTTCCAGAGTATCTTGTATTTTAAGTACATTTTATTTTCCTCTATTTCTCCAAGCTTAATAGGTTTTTTTTGCAACATCATTCATTTCATTTTCTGAATGTACTGTATTTTATTTGTCTGTGTACCTATAGGAGGATATCTCAGATCTTTTAAGTTTTGACAATTATATATAAAGCTGTTATAAACAAGTATTTCTGTGGACATAAATTTTCAATTCACTTAGGTAAATGTCAAGGAGTATGATTGTCAAATCCTATTGTAGGATTATGTATATTCTTATAAAAAACTGCCAAGCTGTTTCCTATACAATTTTACATTTCCAATAGCAAAGAAATGGAATTTCTCTTGTTCCACAACCTTACCAGCACTTGGTGTCTAGTTTGGGTTTTGGTCATTCTAATAGATTTTTTTTCAATGTTTTAATATATATATATATATTTTTTTTTTTGGTACTGGGAATGGAACTCACAACCTTGCATTAGCCAGACTGGCACTGTGCCGCTGAACAATATACCCAGCCTTCTAACTGCTTTGTGATGAATTTTAACTTGTTTTGACTCCCATTTCCCAGATGATATATGATATTTTGTTTATTTCCCTATGTTTATTTGTCATTTGAATATCTTTAGTAATGTGTCTTGATATTTTTCCTATTTTTAAAACCAGAGTTTGCATTACTTTTTGTTGAATTTTAAGAGTTTTTAAAGTGTATATTTTGGTCCTTCATTGGATATCTCCTTTGCAAATATTTTTTCACATTCTGTAGTTTGTCTTCTTATTCTCTTTACATACTTTACATAGAGCAGAAGTTTTTAATTTTAATGGTGTTCAGCTTCTCAATTATTTCTTTCATGGATCATGCTTTAGTGGTTCCAATTGCTTCAATATATCTTAAGAAACTTTTTTTTTTGTCTTTTTGAGACAGGGTCTTGTCATGTAGCTCAGGGTGGCCTTGAGTTCACTTTGTAGCTCAGTCTAGTCTTGAACTCACAATGATCTTCCTGCCTCAGCCTCCTGAGTGCTGAGATTACAGGCATGTACCACCGCGCCCAGCTTTCTCTTACAAAATTTATTATCTTCAGGGTGACATGCCCATTTTATTATTACTTTCTGGTTTAAACTCTCACTTTCTCCTTTGCGTTCTGGGAGAATTTGTGGCATGTATTTATCTTCATTAATTCAAACCCTTCATGGTCAGATCTTCTATTTATTTGCCTCTGTCATTATTTTTAATTCAGCATCTGAGTTTTTCATCTGTTTGCATTCTCTACACAACTAAGATGTTTCCCTTTTCATACAGAAGTTCCATAGAAAAGTCTTTACTTCAATGTTTTAAAAGTAGAAGACACTTTGCAAATATTTTTAAAATTATATATTAAGAGTGGATAAATCCCCTGGATCTCCAGAAAGACCACATCTGCTAACATGAAAAATATTTTAAAATAAACATTGTAATTTTTTCTTTTGCTCCTTCATTCTTTTCTAGCAGTGTCTATGCTGGAGTCGAGTTATCCTATAGTCTGGCAAGAACTGAAGGTACTATCACCAAGCACTATCATGAAGATACTTGGATATTACTCAAAACCCAAGTATTTACTAGAGAGTCGATTAGATCTGACTTTCAGGAGGAAAAGACTGTCAAAGCATAATTTTGAATAAAAAGAGAAGAAAATAGGCATTCAGTCCTTGGCAGAGCCATAAGCATGAGTCACATGCCTGCACAGATAGAGATGGTATCATTAGGCACAAGGTCATGGTTGTACTGATCTAGATTTTGAAGCAATTCACTCTCGATGTATCTGCCTCAACTTTTTGAACACAGAGGTATAGTGTAATATAATCCTTGACTAACACTTCAACTTTCTGTGGGTGTCCATCTTTTAGGAAAACATAATTTGTCCTCACATAAAGAAAATCTCTTTCAGGTCATTTGTTTTCTTTTTTCTAGGGAAAAAGCAAAAACAAACCAATAAATTCTGTATTCCCAGTATGATAATTATACAGTAGTCTTCAGTTTTGCATTTGTACCTGGTCTCACTATGAATTCATTAACAGAAAAACTTCGGATTTCTGATATGTAAATGACATTTATTGTCTTTTGAATTGCTAATATATATTTTACCTTTTTATGAGTTGTTTTCCTGCTTTGTAGTACATTGCTTTGCTGATACCTCCATCTTTCTGCCAAATCTAGATTTTAAGTATTTTTATTTGCTATAAAATAAAATTACAGGCTTACTCTATGGAAAAGAGAGCAATTTATTTTGCTTGTTTCTAAATAAGAATATTGCAGTATGATATTGTAAATAATAAGCCCTAAATTAGAAGCAGAATTGCCCAAAATATGACATACTGTTCTGAAAAGAAGTAAACTTTCAAAAAAACACTAGAGGGTAAAAAAAGAAATATAACTCATGATAAATGAACAGATATTCATGAAATTTAGAAGGTCAAAGACTTCAAGGACAGAAAGTCAACAAAGCCAGGGGTTACTTGCTGACTTTGTTGGCGGGTTTTTACCAGACAGGTAGCAGTTTCCACTGCAAGCAAAAGATGTGTTCCTGAAGTGCAAATGAGGCAAACTTCACTCCTTCATGATTGATGGTAGTATCTTCCGTAGAAACTGGGAGCTGAAAGCAAGCTAAAGTAGTGCAAACAGTACTGTAATAGTGGTTAGGAATTAGAAAAGTGTTCTAGCCTTAATTGGAATTGTATTACATGGAGGTTATTTGTAATTTATTGCAATCGATTCTGATTAGAATCTGTTCACTCGAATTTCATGTTGCGCTTTCAAATCTAGTTGTTGATTCAGTAAGTTCAATAAACAGAATAGTTTTCTCAAGCAAAGCTGAATAGAGAAAAACTCAGATTTAAATTTTTTCTAAAGAAAGAACTTTCCTATTTAATACCTTTGAATGGCAGCAGATAAGAATGAATGCCAAATAGAATGCCACTAGAATTCAAATACTTTTGATGGTCCTTTAAAAAAGCCGACAAAAAAAAAAGTTACTGATGTTGCCTTTTCATGTCCCCCAAGGACTTTATTGTGTTACTTTTTTAATCAAAAGTATGCCTCTTTTCTGAATCCTTTCCAAATATGCCAAGCTCTTAATCTGTGTAGCCAGGTCTGTACACATATCCCGATCTGTTCTCAATTGTGTATAACGGGAAGCTTACTTCTCAAATGTCAATGAAATGACAATCAGCAGAAGGGTGAAACCATGAATTTAAATATTCAAAAACTAATTTCTGTATGAAAAGGGAAAGATGCATTTTACATAAAGGACAAAAGAAAACAGTGTTCAATTATTAACTGCCCTCTCAGTGACCAACTAAGTATGGAATAACAGAGACTCATATAGTTACTGTCTATTGTGTTGTGAAGAAGTTCACTCTCACAGAGATAAATCAGGAAAGGAGAAAAGAATGCAGTAAAAAGGTCAGCTTGTTTTAACAAACCAAAATAACAAAGAGAAACAAATAATTTTTGAAAATCTCACATATTTGTCTTCATCCTCTATTCAGGCAAATCCAAGATGTTTCAGAAATACCCTGAATAATTTGAATAGCCACTATGTGAACTAAGAGCAGACTGGAAGTTTCTATTCAAGGGTTAGTGATGAAAAATGACTTCAAGATTTTCAGTGGCTTGATTATGAATACATTATTGAAAATTCTTTAAATGTAAACTAAGAACCTTTTGTGATTTTCATACACTGGATAGCATTTTTTTCATACACTGGATACAACTCTTTGACTCTAACATTAGGGTTTTTTTTTTTGCAATTTTAAGATACCAGGTTACTTTTGTGGGAGTGGGGATTTAATCCAGGTCCTTCCTTCTATGGTACTAAGCTTCCCAGATTTCACTTATTTATTTATTTATTTATTAACATTTTTATTTGGAGATATGGTATCACTAAGTTTCTGAGTAGCTCACGATGGGCTTGAATTTGTGATCCTTCTGGGCTCAAGCAATGTTTGAGATTACAGGTGTGAGCCACCCTGACTAGTTCAGGTTAATTTATATGAGGTTCTGAGGTACAAGAGTCATGAAATTGCTTTGAATATTAAGACTCCATGTAGTGTAACAAAAATTGTTTCAGTTCCAAAGACATTCTCTAGGGTAAGGTAATTTTTAAGTGATTTTCTCTTGATGTTCAGTTTTTTGAACATATAAAACTGTTCCAGGGTGAAGTATCTAATTGGAAGTATGAGGTCTTGGTAGAATAGATACTATTATTAAAAAATAGTAATACCTCAGTACACTAACACTTTTACTTGAAAACAATTTGGTTTGCAAACAAAAGCATTCAGCAAATTTTTGCTTTCCTTCACAAACTGCATCTGGTAAGAAACAAGACCAAGGCCATATCCTCCGCACACAAACACAAATTCAGCCACCGTACCCAAAATCATAAAACAAATTAAGTTTGTAAATGGAGTCACTACTGTACACCTTCCAAAATAATAGTGATTTCATTACAATTTGTTTCACTAAAAATCCTATAACACTATTTGACTGCATATAAAATACCAGGAAGAAAAAGAAGCATATACTAAATTTACGAACTCAAAATTTCCCTCAGGCAAAAATTTTGAATTTGAGTTTATATTATCACTTTACCAACACTTTTCTTTTGAGACAGGCACCAAGATAAAGACATTATAAACAACTGAGTTAAACTTAATTCAGTTTTTGGATGTTTTTTGAATGTTCTGTACTAAACTCGCAGACATTGAGTGGATTGTGACAGAGTATGGGGACTTGCTTGTTGATGTCAAAGCTCCATAGAATTTACAGTAAATCCACAAGAAAAGCAACCAAGTCAGCACAGAAGTTAAAGAAGAGATAGACTGTGATCTATTACAGACAATTAACTAATTCATAAAATATCTTCATGTTTGATCTTTAATACCAAAATGATACGGGTTATTTTAAGTGTATCTTGAAAGATGTTTGGCGGTGAAAGTCATATGTGAACTTATTTTTCTTTTCTAAAAGATAAGCCTATTACAATTCAATATCAGGAATACTAAATGCAATTTTGTGTAGCAAAGCACTGAACAAATTTTACTGAAAATAAAATGTTACAATCCATAATGGTTTTTAATCATCGTGGAGTAGATTGAGACTATTTTAAATTAAAATATCTTTATGACTTTTTAAGCCAAATTGTAGTGAAGTCAGAAAATAAATCAACTTGTGGCTCAACATCTCCAAGTAAGCCAGTTTTGATGGCTTGCACCTGTAGTTAGTTCTAGCTACTCTGGAGACTGAATCAGTAAGATTACTTGAGCCCAGGAGTTTGGGGGCTGGCCTGGGCCATATAACAAGACCATATCTTAAATAAAACAAATCAAATCTACAACATCTCTGAGGAGATATAATAAAAATTTCCCCCTTCCACATAATGCCAAGACTTAGGCATGCAAATTTTCTTTCTGTTTCCTTCCACATGCTAGTTTCATTTGTTTTTAAGCTTACTGGAAAAATGGAGCTCTCTACTGTCCCACCTTCAGCATTTTTGCTTTTATAATGCTACACAAAATAATGATGCATTTGGTAATTGAAAATTCCTTAGATTCAATGTGAAGCAGAGGTTTGTTTAAGAAGTCTTCAAGGATTCCTAGAAGATATCAATAATGACTAAATTTTGGGCAGAGGCATTATAGGGATTAGAAGCTGATTGTAGATAAAATGGATTGTAAATCTACTTGTTTTGCAGCTGATAAAAGTTTAGAACTGTAGGATACATTTTGCTTAAAGGCAAAAGTCCCATATCTCCAATTGATAAACAGAAGTAAATTAAACTCTATTAGTTTAAAGTATATACTAACAACAACACAATAATATATTACATATTGAATAAATATTTTAATATGTGTATTTGTTGTAAGCTTTAAGTAGGTCACCAAATAGAAACATCCTGGAAACAAATGACCTTCTCTGCTTTGTTTGTTACTGCTGTGTCTAAATTCAGAACAATACTTGACCCAAACAAGCACTCAAGAAATATTTGTTGAATTAGTGAATTAGTCAAGCCACACGGAGGCGTAGCTATTTGTATATTATCCTCTGATCCCTCCTGAATTGTTCAGCGTTTAAAGCTTAGATCCATGCTCATTACTTTCTGCAAGCAATCCAATGAAACTACAGCCTAGTTAGCAGAATCCATCTACCCAGCAATCATTAGTCCCTCCGTATTTGCACTAATGAGATATACTTTAAATAGACTCTAGCTCTTAACTAAAAAAAAAAAATCAGTAATCATGGTAACCAGTTAACCATTTTGACCAGTTTGTCCTGCTCCAGTTGGCTAGATACATTTATAGCTTGATTAACTATTGTGGTGGATTAACTAATGATCAACTTGTAACACCCAACTGGACTGAGTCAGCCTGGTTTTGGGTGTGGAAGGCCCACATGAGGATTGTTGCCAACAGCATAAAAAGAGAACTGGATGGTAAGATGCTATTTTGTTGATTCTCCTGGAGAAACTTATCATGCTGGTTTTCCTGATATGAACTCAGCTGTTCTCATCATAGGAGGAGCTCAGGTCCTCACTGTTGCTAAGGATGGCTGTTGTTCTTTTTGGGGGAGCTTTGGTCCTTACCTTGAGCATCACTTCCTGGTTCCAGTGCAGATCCCTCAGCCTGCTGGTACACGTCCTTCATCCTGCTTGCACAGACTTTCTAGTCACCACTGACGTTTGGGCCTCTGCAGCACAGATCCTTGATACAGACTTGCATGAGACATTGTCATAGGCTTTAGGTCTCCAGTTGGACTCAAGGAGGACATTGCCATAGATTCTAGGTCTTCAACTGGACTTGTGCAGGACATTGCTGTGGGATCCAGGCTCTCAGCTGGACTCTTTGAGTGATTAGTGCATGGACAGATCTCCTACATTCTTCTGTATTTGACTCTTTGGGTGAATATTATAAAATAATCCTATAAATTATGTGTCCTGTATTCAATGTATTTCCTTACAAACCCTGCCTACAACTATGAAGCTTTAAAAATACAGTTTGATAGATTCTTACAAAATAACATCTTGAAGTAACTTCAGGGCTCTTTCACAAATCCAAAGTTTTTTTTAATCTATAAAATTTTAGTGAAGAAATGCTACTAAAGACATGCACAAGTACACTAATGATCAGGGAGGCAAGTAGAGGTTGATGGGAAGGCAATGAGAGAACTTCGTATGGTTTGGAAAGATGTGATGTCGTAGCAAGCTCTGAGTTATGCAGAAATGAGGTTAAGTCACTGCACCATACTAGCATAACCATCGTGGTTTAGGGAAATTATAAACCAATAACCATCTTTGATACCAGAAGGTAAGCAAAGTTAAATGAGTTTTCCCTTTATATTCTCTTTAATGCAGGTGCATGGAAAAGACAACTTCACCTAATGATGCTTTTGGCACTAATTATTTGGTAATAATCAAAAGGCTTCATGATCTGAAGAAGTTGTTTCAATGCAGCCCATTAAACAATATGAGAAGCTGTTATTCTATCCTAGCAACTTTCTGCCACTCAAGTGTTCCTTTGCCAGATGCTAATTAAGGGCATATAAAATGCAAATAACATGAATGGCACAATCAGGTGAACTTATTAAGTCAATTATGATGCCAGTAATAAAATTATCTCTTTAAAATAATTTTAATGAGGATGTATTTTTTTCTTTGTTCGTTTTGTAACTATTCTATGCCACTAGAGAAATTTCCACTGACCCTAGTTTATGATTTGATTCCTAGAAATGAATGACTGCTCTAATGTTAGAATATCTACAATAACACCATATATTTTTATTATCAATATATAGGAATAATTTAAAATGCATGTTAAGTAATTTGTAGTAAATCAGTCACCTGATGGGAAAATTTTATTCCATAATTATTATGTCATAAACTTATGCCTTTTCTGAATCAAAACAAAAATTTTCTAAATGTCTGTGAAGTAGAAAATTTGAGAGGAAGGGGAAGAGGAGGAAGAGGAAGAATAAAATGTGGAAGAGGGAAAAGAGAGAGAAAAGAAAGGAAAAGAATAATTGAAATTATTATCTAAAGATATTCTTATTTTCTCCCTTTACTCCCCTTCTACAATTGAGAAATTGGTCTTGGATTTGTTTCACACTTGCTAGGGAAAAGTAAATTCTTTTTACGTGGCTTCTGGAGCCCAAAGCATTGGTGACTCAGAATTATTGCTAAGAGAATAGCATCCCTTCTGCTCATTGTTGGAATGAATTTCTGAAGCCAGAGCTTTAACAGCTTTGGACAGGTGCAAAGGTAAGTTGTCAGACAGGGAAACAGATATTAGTACCACCACAGCCAACATAATACACTGAATTTTAAGAATTAAAGGCCCTGAAAACCAACTTTTTGTCATGTCTGCATAAAAACCAAACATCGTGGTTTAAAGTAGAATTGCCTATTATCTGAAATAATGGAACTTTTTGACGTAGTGTGTTGTGATTGATACATTATGTCAACTTGAGGGGTTTAGAAGTTTAACTAAGAAATTCATCAGGGAGCCAGGATCCTTACTTTGTACATATCCTCATCTTGTGCAAGAGGAGGGCACAGAAATTTGGTAAGTGCTACATCTTCCCTAGGGGGAGGGGGTGGCCTGCATACAATATAAGGGAGGAGAAAAAGCTTGTTCTCCCCGCTTTTTGCTCTGGGTGCTTTTACTGGCTGCTGCCTTGAAGTGTTGCCCCAGTGCCATGCCAACCTGCTTGGAGTCAGCTGATTATGGACTGAAAGCTCTGAAAACTGAAGCTCAATAAACCTTTTCTTCCCTAATTTTGAGTGTCAGGTGTTTTGTCTCAACAACGAGAGAAAAGTAACTGAGATATAGTGAAACTTAGATTCTTCAAGAAAATATCTTACTGAATTCTGAAAAAAGATTTACTAGCACAAGAGCTCAGGAGACAGTTATCATCAGAGATCATGATCAAATCCGCATAGGAACAAAACTGGAATGTCACTCTGGACAATCTCTTTAGCACTAGGTGACTCAGTTTCCTCATCTGGAAGATGAAAATAGCAGTTGAGTATTGTATATATTTTGGAGAAATGTCTATTAAAATCCCCTACCCAATTTTCAGAGTTGTCTTTTTATTGCCAAGTTGTAGTAGCTATATTTGAATATTAGATACAAATCATGTATCAGATAACTTGCAAAATTTTTCTGCAAGATATAGATAGTTGTGAGGATTAAATGATTTATGTCATGCAAATCGCTCAGACTTGAGCCCAGCATGTGGTGTATGCTAAATAAATTGCTATTATGAAGCTTAAATGGGGTTATCTTAGTAACCCTAGAGTCATTAATGCTTCAATGCTGACCATCACCACTTTTTATCTATTAAAAGTAATATTTCAGAGAATCCAAGCATCTGATAATACAACCTTCTTAGAAGACATTAAAGAAAAAAGCCACTGTAGCTGAAGATGTGATCACCTGGACAACTGCTAGCCACACTTCAGTTGTTCATTCACTTTTTTCTTTCATGACTGTCGTCAAAAATCCATATTACATTTTCATAATATTTTTATATTAAGTAAATTTATTTTAAAATGAAGCCCATCATTTCAATATTTTACTTTAAATGTGTATTTAAATCTTATTTTTGCCATCTTTAATACTTTGTTATTCTGAAAAGAGTTAGTTTAACTTTCCATTGAGCAAAAAGATTGATAGTCACTAATAGTGATGAAAAATATCTGGAACAATTCCCATCATCACTTTATAACAAGAGGATGACTAGAATTAGAAATTCAAACATCATTATGTAACAGCCTCCTCCCTTTCCAAAACTTCATTTCTCTTCCTGATGCTCTACCACCATAACTTTTTGTATTCTAATTTCCAGAAAGAAGTCCCTGCAAACACAGTCTCATCTTCCAGCCCACCTTCTCAGCTTATACTGTATGTATGAACTTACTGAGAAGTAGCCTACCTCTCTGAAGAATGGCAATTTGAAAAGACAATGCAGGTGCTAACCCCAGGAGGATGAAAACTGATTTTGTTTAGAGAAGTGAAGAAGAGGAGCCAAGACTGACCCACACCTTCCTGAGAAGACTTCCCCTGCACTGGACTCCTTTAACATTGTCTCATTGTATTTCCCCTCCTGACTTTTCCTTACTCTGAAGTCCTTGCATACCTGAACACAGGTAGATGGAGTTGAGAGGCAATAAGAGGGTCTTTAACCTCTTTTGGTTTTATTTATTTATTTATTTTTTGTGGCACCGGGGATTGAACTCATGACCTTGAGCTTGCCGGGCAGGCACTTAGACCACTGAGCTAGATCCCCAGCCCTTTTAACCTCTTTTGGAACTGGCTTTGAATAAACTCCTTTTTACCCAAGATTGACTCTTGTGTTTCTTGGGGACCAGTGAGTAGCACAGACTTGAGTGAAATTAATGGTAATGACTAATATCTAATATTAATTCACCCAGTAGTTTGTTGAAAACTTGAATTAAACACAAAATATTATAAGGATGAAATTTGGTCATATGACTGTATTTGCATGACTTTTCTCTATAAATGATTACTGTATTTTTATGCTTTTCTATGTAAAATTAACTGATAAGGCTAAGTATAGATACTATAACGGTTAAAAAATTATCAAATCTAGACTTTTGGAGAGATCAAAAAAAGATTTGCTACTTCAATGAGTTTTTAATAAAAGCAAGCCTGGGCTCCTTGGTGAAAAAATTCACAGTAGGATTTATATGAGAAAAGACAAGAGTGAGCTTGGTCTTTACACTTTTTCCGGATTCACTCATAAGCTTAATCCCTTTTTAGTATCTTTGGGTTCATAGAACCAGTGGATTTAAAACACCCTTTCAAAAGTAGTGAAGCTTACATACTAACATTTTGTCACCCATAAGGATAGTTTCTGTAATATATTTCAGAAGGAATGGGACTCTTTGGAGCGATAAACTGATGACTTTTTCCAATTGAAGATTAAGTTTTGGTCCCCACTTACCTGTCATTCTGAATTCTATAGAGAACTAGTGAATTTATATTTAAATATTTGGAGGAGGGCTATGCATATTGTTTTAAAACTGGATCAAAGGTGCAAGAATTGGATGGTAGATTAACCTTGATTATTGTTATGTGATATACTCATTATGGGCCCATGCGTGACCTGCTTTTATTGAATCAGGTTTTACAATAATGAAATAAACACCTGTGAGCCCATTATTCCAAACAAATGTGAAAACAGTAACTTTTAGCTTTCATTTTGTCATTTGATTTCAATTCCATCTCCTTCCTCTAATCAGATATAACCATTGGCCTGAACCTCATTTTATTGCTTTCCTTTTTATGTTGTGTTACTGCATTTAGATGTATTCCTTTGAAGTATGCTGTTAAATATTAGTATTTTTTAATTTAGAAAGCACATCAGATTGTATGTTACCATCTTGGACTTTAAAGAAACTTAATATTAAATTGATAAGATTCATCCATAAATGCTGTTATGGTTTGTGTCTGGGTGGCCACCAAGCCTCATGCAGTTAAGGAAGCGGCTGAGTCTAGTTTTTGTGATTGGTTCATTGTCTAGCACTGGGACTGGGGTTGTGAGTGCTGCACCTGCCCAGGGCCAGAGTTGACATACAGTATAAGGGAGGGAAGGAGGTGAGCTTTCCCCTTTTTTGCCCTTTTGCTT
Source organism: Cuniculus paca (assembly GCA_004365215.1). Lineage (NCBI taxonomy): Eukaryota > Metazoa > Chordata > Mammalia > Rodentia > Cuniculidae > Cuniculus > Cuniculus paca. The sequence continues at coordinate 14,213 of RJWT010019217.1, forward strand.
TTGTCACTTGCAGCTGCCATGAACGGCTGTCCCTCAGCCATTCCACCCTGCCTTGAAGCCAGCTGAGTACAGACTGAAACCTCCAAAAACTGTAAGCTAAATAAACCGTTCCTTCCTTCACCTTAGGCATCAGGTATTTTGTCTCAACAACAAGAGAAAGTAACCAAGACAAATGCTGTAACGTATTTTATAAATGTAATGCCATTTGTTTATTTACTTTTCTGCGAATGAACTTACAACTCTTTCCCAGTTTGTTCTTTGGAACAATACTGATATGAAATTTTCTCATTCTTTCCAGTTTCCCATACCATCTCCTGTCTTGCATCTGTCTCTTCCCCGCTTCTTCCCTTCCCTTCCCCTTCCCTTTCCCTCCTGTGCCCTTCCTTCACCTCTCCTCTCCTCTCTTTTTCTTTCCTTTCCTTTCCATACTAGAACTGGAATCAAGGGCCTCATGCATTCTGATAATCATAGTAACACAGAGCTCCTGCTATGAAGATTTCTATGAATGCATATTGCAGTATATGTGCAAGATTTTTTTTATGTGCATAAATCGCTGGGTGATAGAATAGAAAATATGACTCCATATTCTCTCCAAAACTTGATATTGTAGGACTTTAAAATTTTTGACAGTGAAGAAGTATAAAATAGTATTACATTTTATCCCCCCATACCCTCACATCTTCAGCAGCATATTTCTGCATTATTGAAGATAACTATTATCACTGAATGGGAGAGAATCTCAATGTAATTTTGATTCATATTTCCTAAATAGCTAAAAGTGTTACACATTTCTTTATATGCTTATTGCCCATTTGTACTTCTTTTGAGAAGTGTCTGTGTGTGCTCTCACTTGTGTGCATGCATATTTTTTGAATTCTAAAATATTCTAAATAATAATCCTGGTTTGGAAGAGTAACTGACAGAGATTTTCTCCCATTCTGTAGACTGTTTCTTCACTTGATGAGTTGCTGATTGTTTTTCTTGCAGTTCAGGAGCTTTTTGATTTGATGTAGCTCCATTTGTTGATTCTTGCTAGTATTTCCCATGCTATTGTCATATTCAGGAAGTCTTTGTGCCTGTAACTTCAAGAGTTTCACCTATGATTTCCTCAAAAGTTTCAAAGTTTCAAGTTTTATTTATAGGTTTTGGAACCATTTTGAATGGATTTTTGTGCAAGGAGTTGGAAGCATCCCTTCCCTTCCATTTTTATCAGTTAGCATGATGAACACTGGTGTTAGCTCTGCTTTAAAGGTTTGGTAAAATTCAGCGATCAGTCTGGTTTTGGCTTTTCTTTTCTTTTTTTTTTTTTCTTTTTTTGCGGTATTGGGGATTGAACTCACGACCTTGCGCTTGCTGGGCAGGCGTTTAGACCGCTGAGCTAGATCCCCAGCTGGCTTTTCTTTATTGGTAGAGCTTTTATTACTGCTTTCATTTCATTCTATTTAGGTTTTTATATTCTCCTGGTTCAATTTTGGTAGGTCGAATACGTCTAGAAATTTATTCACGACTTGTAGATTCTTCAATTTATTATAGTACAGCTTTTTAAAGTAGTTTTTAGTAATTCTCTGGAATATACTGGTGTCTGTTGTTACATTCCATTTTCAACTCTAATCGTATTGCTTTTGGTCCTCTTTCTTTTGGGTTAGTTTCTTTAGTTTGGCTAATGGTTTATCAAGCTTTTCACCTTTTCAAAGGAGCAATTTTTTCATTGATCTTCCATATTCTTCTTTTAGCCTATATTTCCCTAATTTTATGTCTGATTTTTATTATTTATGTCCTTATTGAAATTGGTTTAGATTTTCTCTTGTTTTTCTATGTGGGTTTTTTGGTTCTTGTTTTTTAAGCAATGCATCAGTAAGTTTTTTTCTTTGTGATCTTTCTAATTTTTTGATGCAGGTACTCATACAAAGTTCCTTCTTAGAACTGCCTTTCTGTATCCAGAGATTCTGGTATGGCTTATTTACATTTTTTTGTTAGAGTTTAGGAATTTTAATAATTTCCCCTTGATTTCTTCAATACCAACTGATCATTCAAATTTTAATTGTTCAATCTCCATGTGTCTGTTTCTGTAGTTTCTCCTGCTTCTAATTTCTAGTTTCATTTCACTATAATCTGATTAGATGCAAAAAATACTTTTTTATTTGAAAAGATTTGCTTTATGGTGTAAAATAAGATATGTTCTGGAGAATGTTGCAGTGATTGGTGAAAAGACTGTGCATTCTGCTGTTGCTGAATGGAAGATTCTGCAGACATCTAAAAGTTCATTGGATCTATAGTATAATTTAACTCTGATGTTTATTGTTGGTTTTTCTTGTCTTGGATCACTGATGCATTGGTGTGGGTAGACAACTAAAATCACATACTACTATTATTGTGATCTATGTGTCCCTTTTGGTCAAGTAGTGTTTGTGTTATTAAGCTCATCACAGCAATGTTTGTGGAACACATATTTATATTTGTTATATCTTTTTTGTGGGATGTTCACTTTACTGATATATAATGACGTTATTTGTCTCTTCTGGCTAATTTGTCTTAAAGTCTACATTGTTAGATATGAGTATAACTAGTACTGCTATTTTTTAAGATTCCATTTGCATGGATTATTGTTCTCTGTTCTTTCATTTTAGTCTGTTCATATCTTGGCTGATGTGCTGTATTTTTTCTAGGCAGCAAAGAATCAGGTCTTGTTTTTAGTCTAAACTGCCAGTCTGTCTCTTAACTAAAGAATTAAAAGTATATACATTCAGAAATAGAGTGAGGTATGCACTAGTTCATGTTGTTTTTCTGCTGTTTGACTCTCTTAATTCTCATTTGGTTATCTATTCTTATCCTTCTGTGTGTAGAATTTCTCTAAGTATCTTCTACCTTGCTGGCTTAGTAGTCACACAGTGCTTTGTTTTATGCTTATCTTGAAAGTTCTTTATTTTTCTTTGAATTGTGAAGGATAGCTATGCTAGATATAGTAATCTAGACTGGCAGTTGTATTCTATTTTAGGATTTGAAATACATCATTCTATACCCTCTGGGCCTTTGTCATTCCTGCAGAGAAATTTGCAATTATTATGATGGGTTTGCCCCATCATAATAAATGATTTGGTGTGTCTTTCTTAAAAGTGTGAATATTCTTTCCTTGGTCTGTACTCTTTGTATTTTAACTATAATATGTTGTAGGAGGTTCTTTCCTGGTCTTACCTGTCTTGGGTTTTAAATGCTTCCTGTACTTAGATGTCCACATCTTTTCCAAGATTTGGAGAGTGTTTGGCTATTATTTCACTAAATATATTTTCTGTGCTTTCAGTGTATGTCTCAGCACCCTCTTCTACACCAATGTTTCCTAAGTTTAGCCATTTAACAAAGTCTTAGAATTCCTGGATTCTTCATTGACAATTCTTCATTTTTTTTATTTATAGCTCTCTGATGTGGTAATCTATCAACCTAATTTTTAGACTCTGTCTTCTTGATCTCATATATTGATGAAGATTTCCACTGAGTTTTTTAATTTGTCTTATTGAGACTTTTGTTTCCAAGATTTCTGTTAGATTCTTCTTTAGAATCTCTATCTCTTTGTTGAATTGCTCCTTCATATCCCACGTTAGATTCCCACATTAGATTTAACTATTCATTTTTCTACTGCTGGATGTTATTGGTCATTTAAAAACTCAATCTTTGAATTCTTTCTCTGTAATTTTATCCATTTGATATTTTTGCATTCAATTCCTGATAGATTATGGACTGGGAAAGTCATGCTGTCATCATTTTTCATAGATGTTATGATTCTATGTGAGAATTGCATATTTATCAAGATAGGTATCTCTTCAAGATGAGAAATGCAAAATTTGAAGGAAATATAAAAAGAAGAAGATAAGATGAGAAAGAGGAGAATATAGATAAAATTTTATTTAAAGAACAAAAAAGGCTGTAAAATTCAATGAGAATGGTAGGAAAATAGCAAGCAATTTTAAAAAAGAGAGCAAAAGTGTTAAAAAAAGTAGAAAAATTATTCTAAAAATCAAAGACAAAAAACGAGCTTACAATTTTTTTTTTTTTAGCTTTCCTATTTCCTGATGCCTGGACTCTTTCTCTTTTTCTATTTTTGGACTACAATGTCTCCTTCCTAACTCTTGACCCTTCTAACACGCAAATACATGTGAAGGATTTGTCAATTGTGTTTAGTTATATTTCTCTCATTGCTGAGACAAGTAGCCAACACCCAAAGTTAAGAAAGGAAAGGTTTATTTAGCTTACAGTTTGTAGAGGTTTCAGTCCATAATTACCTGGCTCCAAAGCAGGGTGGCA
>RJWT010019218.1:0-18504 GCA_004365215.1 Cuniculus paca
TAACAAATGTCTCCCAAAAGTCTCAAACGTTCAGATGTGGGGCTTTTGGAAGGTAGTGACATCATGTGAACACTAACCTCATCTGTGAATTAATCCATGTATGAGTTTACAACTGAATGTGCTGCCAGTAGAGAAGACCTGGATGCAGGAAGCAGATCACTGGGGATGTAACTTGGGAGGATAAATGCATGGCTCTAGCTCCTTTCTCCCTCTCTGTCGCTTCTCTTGCTCTCTGCTTCCTGGCTACCATGAGGCAGGTAGTTCTCCACTACACCCTTCCACCGTGATGTTTTTGTCTTGGAGCCAGCTGACCATGGGCGGGTATATCTGAAACCACGGCCCAAATAAACAGCTGTATATGTTAAGTAGCTTGCCCAAGCAAAGGAAAAGTTGACTAAAACACCACATACAGTTTAATACAAACAAAATACGTTGACATGTTTCCACCTTAATTACATCAGCTAGAACCAAAGTTGTGACACTATTTTTGATATGATATATTCTTCTTTTCACAATACACCTGTTATAGGATGGTGAGCACCTTCCTTAATTTTAAAAACACCTACAAAGGAAATTGTCAAGATCCTTCAATCCATAAACATCTGCTTAAGTGAGGATTATGATTCTCCAAGGTATATCTGACAAATTTAGAAATTCCTGAAAAATACTCAGCCATGTTTCCATTCGCAAGCATGTAGCATAACATGGTGAGCACAATTTGCTTTCTTTAGTGCCCTCATAAGAGAGATTTTTTTTTATCTCTCCACTAGAGCTATAAATTACAGAAATATTCAGTTTATAAAAACCATTGTTTTCATCATCCATGGCTGCATCATTCTCCTTGACTTTCAAGAAAAACTGAAAGTCTTTCAAATTGTAACAATTTGAGAAGCGAGGGCTTGGGATTTAGCCCAGCGGCTCAAGTGCTTGCCTGGTAAGCGTGAGGTCATGAGTTTGATCCCCAGTACCAAATAATAATAATAATAATAATAATAATAATAATTTGAGAAACTGTACGTGATGATAAATGAGAGGATTACTCATCAGGTTTGGGAAGGAAGATTTTTGTTTTAAAATATTCTGAGACAGTTTTTAAAGGAGCCTGAATTACAAAAAATGCACCTGTTCTCTGATCTTGTAACCAATGCCAGTCACTTGGGGGACATAAAGAGGAGCCTCTTACTTCTGCCTCACGTGAGGAGACATATGAGGGGCTCCATGCTGAAGGATAACTTTGAGTCATGTGATGGACCAAAATGAGACTCTACGCCTAAGCAATGGGATCTTTCCCTATGTGTAACCCATGGTACACTGGTAAGTGTTTATGGTGATAAATTGGCTCTATAGGAAGAAAAAAAATTAGTCCTGATTTGTAGAATTTGTCTATATCTATTGGGGCATCTACTATCACATCTGATTTTAAGCTACCTAAATGATGGAGTAAAGATGAGTTGATAAGAGGCAGTAGAGCAGTACCTCATTATAAGGAGCCTCCACCCACAGATGTAATAGACTAAATAATCACAAAAGTATATAGAATAGCTAAACACAGTAAAATAATTAGAAAGTATTAAGTGTTGAATTTCCTTTGTTTAAATACAGTAATTAGATAAGAAGTCTCCATAAAAGATGGTACTACCTACATAAAGCAGTTCAACGTATTGTAAAATCCCCAGGCTGAAACCTGCACTTCTACCACCTCCACCGGGGCTGCAGATACACCAACTCCTCTGCGCTTTCTCACTCCCTCCACAACCTCACACAACAGGAGAGGTGCAGCCATGGCTGTGCAGCAGAGGTGACAGCGCATCACAGCTTTGAAATCTGTGACAAGCCCAGCTTGACAGTCTAGTGTGGGGGTGTGCATCTTGAGTAATACCAAATGTGTCACGATCTTTGTTCCCCAAATACTTACTGCCTCTCGGGTAATGAAACAGCAGAAGACACTATTCAGGACAATAAAATAGGTTCTAATATTCCCATACCATATAATTAATCTTCATTCAATCACAAGCATTTCTTTTCAATCTATTGCTTGAAATGAAATGCTAATAAGGCAAGAAAATGTGGCTCTAGGACAATGCAAGAAAATGGCCTTCATTTCTCTTCTTTTGACATGAATAAGATGCTTTTGATCATATTAATGAGGGATAAATGCACTAGTCTCTAATACAAGATTTAAATTAGATCCATCCTTGGAGATGAATAACCTGAATTTAAGAGTATTTGGAGGGAAAAAGAAGTCAAAGCACACTACGTGTAAAAGTCTAATCTTTCTAAGCAGTTTAAAATATTCTAGAACCCTTAAAATATTCATTGGTACACATTTTAATTCTTTATACCAACAATCTTTTTGTAGCTGCTCCTGTTACTTTAATTCTATCTTTCTGCATGCTTCCATGATAATTTTGTTTACTTCCCTAAAATTGTTTTTAGATGCTGGCTTCTATCACAAACAATCTGAGGACACAATAAATATACGTTATTGGGGTTCATCAATTATGTCTTATGCAACTACTAACCAGTTTAAAGAGCTCATAAAAAAGATCCATACTGGTAAATAATTTTACATATTGATATTTAAGCTCTTGTTGGCCAGGATATTTACTATTAGGCATTTAACATGTATCTAACTGAACTCAGTATATTCCCACGTACTCAAAACCCTTGCTTTTGGAAGTGCATGGAAGGAAAATAATATACACATATGAGATGAATGTGCTTAACTTTTTCTATAAGCTTTATGCTTCTGGAAATTCAAGGAATTAATGTAAACAGTTTTGTATCTTTCAGGAGAGTTTCACCATTACATAGTCCTAGTTCAGACACCTTTAAAAAATTAATAATATTTATACTTGCTTTCAAAGCTGATCTGGATGTTGTGCAGCACAGTTAAATACAGAGAGCCTGGAGATCCCATCAAATCCCACAGAGCAAGGCCTATCTTCCTAAGAGAACAGGAAATGAGGAACTGCACATACCTTCGATATTCCTGGGTGACAGAGAGGATACCTTAAAATGCAAACATACAAGGAGCTTCCTGACAGCTGAATGCAGAACTTAAGTTGGGAAATAGTAGTACATATCAATCCCAGTTCCCCTGAGTTTTTGGTTTTCCCATGACTAGTGTTTCATTGTGGGCAAAATATTTAAAAAGCTAAGCATGGTTTCTTGCCCACACAAGAGAAGGAGAAATACATGTGAGGCATTTAATACAGAGCCCCACACAGATGCTCAAAAAATATAATTATTATATTTCTAGGATTTAGATAATTTATATGAATTTGTGCAAACAGATATGGCAATCCCATAAAAAGGAAAGCAGAAACTGTGATACATGATTTTTTTTATTACTTATCTATAAACGAGTATTGAAAATAAATGAGTGTGGAGGCATTGACAATGGAAATGACCTGGGCCTGTTTAGGAATATACTTTACACTTGATTCATAGATGATATCCCATAACCAAAACTTCCATATGGGCTTTCACTATGGAAAATATTTGAACACTTTTCTTAGAGGTTCATTTTGAGACCCACTTAAGTAGCTGTTCAAAATAATATTGTATGAAATTGACATGACAGCTGGGTTTGAAAAAATGCTTTTAGCTAAAGCAGAATGCTAATTAACTTTCCTTCTCGCAGTTGGTTAGGTTAAATAATTTTATCTGGGAAAGGGAGTGAAAAAGATAAAATCCAGGTCATGGAGCATTCTGTCAAGTTTTGTTTAGTTTTCTTATTTCTTCCTCTCATTTAACAGAAATTTGTAGACTTCAGGGAAACCGACAGACTCCTTTTATTCTTGACTTGGAGAAAGGTCAGAATAAGGAATGGAGATTGCAGGAGAGTAGTGGTGATTCTCTTTGGGTCTTCTACAAACCACCCAAAGTCTGTTCCAGAGTGGGACATGGACTGAGGTTTATAAATTATTAACCAGCGAAAGCCTAGAGTGCACAAGCTGGGGTCCAATCCCTTTGTATGGAGTTTCTAAATCCTGAACAGCCAAAACACTATTGGCTACTTGAAAGACCCTTGGAACACCAGACACCTAAAGAAGACAAAACCCAGGACAGCTTCATTAGGATTTCATCCTACACTGACAGAGTATTTAAACAAGACTGGAAACAGAACAGGTGTTGGTTCAAAATTAAATGTTTTTGTTTATTTGTATTTAATTATGCAAAATGAAAAACGTAAATGTGGAAGTCACAATGCCAGTATGCTTTTACAAATTAATTTTATTGGTACATTTTAGATATACATGATGATCACATTCATCATAGGGAATTTGTACCTGTACATGATGTATTTTGATTCTTTTTTCTTTTTCCCATTCCCCTCCCCTCCCTTCAACCTCTCTCCTCCTCCTTCTGCACAAAATCTTTGTTATCATGTTTTTCTTCTATTCTTTTTTCTATTCCCTTCCTTCCTTTCCCCCTCCCCCCTGCCTAATGCCCTTCCCGTTTGAGTATTTTCTTCTTTTTTCACATCATCTATTATACATTTTGGTCCTTATTTACCCTTTCGGTTTCTCACACAAGACCATGCAATATTTAAATGTGTCTCCAATTTATTTCACTTAAAAGTATGGTCTGAAAGTGCACCTATTTACCTAGAAATGTCTGAAGTTTATCCTTCTTTATGCAGAGTAGTACTCTGTTGTATAAAAAAAATCTTTATCCATTCATCAGTTGATAGGCATTTGGAGTATTTTCAAGATTTAACTATTACAAACTGTGCCGCTATAAATATGGGTATGCATGTATCATTGTGGTATGATGCTTTTAATTCTTTTGCAAAGATACCAAGAATGGTAATAGCTGGGAAAAATGGAACCTCTGGTTTTACTTTTTTGAGGACTCTCCACACTAATCACACTGATTTCCACAGTGATGGTACCAGTCCACACTCACCAACAGTGCAAAGGGATTTCTTTTTCCTCACACCACCACCAGCATTTGTTATTGATGAACAACAGAACAGATTAGAAGATGCAGAAACAACTCCAAACACACTCAGTCACTTTATCTTTGACAAAGGGGCCAAGTACCTACACTGGAAGCAAACTTCTTCAATAAATGATGCTAGAAAAACTGACTTTCCACATGTTGAAGATTATAACTAGACCCATATGGCTCACCATACACTTAGCTAACACTGAAATAAATAAAAAATATAAATATTAAAACAGAAGTACTAAATCTACTGAAAGATAGACTAGGTAGAACTCTTGAGGACACAGGTTTAGGCAAAAAACTTTATGATCAAAGTTTTCCTGATCGCACAGGAAATATCACAAAGAATCAACAACTGGGGTCGCATCTTATTAAAAAGCCTTTGCACAGCCAGAGAAACTACCAACAGAGTGAAGAGAAAACACGCATGTGGTAAAAAAATTTTTCCAGCTCTTCCTCAAAGGACTAACAGCTAGACTAAGTAAATCAGATACCCCAAATTTAAAGACCCAATCCAAAAATGAGCATCTGAAATGAATAGACACTTCTCAAATGGAGAAGTAGAAACAGCAAATATCTGAAAAAGTGTTTAACATCACTAGTCATTCAACAGATGCAAACTAAAACAACACTGACATTCCATCTCACTCCAGAAAGAATGGCTATTATCAAGAAATCAGCAGTATGCTTTTTATTGTTTTATCTGAAAATGCTCTCCCTTCCCTAGGATGTGAGTGATCACCTAGTATGAATTTAAGTTTGAGTTAAACATACTTTCATCCATGTCAGCTTCTGCTTCTCAAGTTTGTCACACTGGGTAAGTTATTTAATACTTGGAGCCTCTTTTCCGTGTCCATAAGCCAGGGGGTAATAGTCACAGTCACGAAATATTTTAATGGTACCTTGAGACTGATGGCCTTCCCAAGAGTCCCACCCAGCTGTCCATGCTTCCTCTCTATCCGCCCTGTACACATCATCCCTTGGCTGTCCCTTCTCTTTTGGCTTGCTTGGGGGTTGAGAAAAACGTCAGAGTACACATCACTTCCTCAAGCAAAGCTGCACAGTCTGTCCCTAGATATTCATGTCAGACCTTAAACAGTCTTCAAACACTCCATTTAAGGACAACTTGTTTCCCTGAGTTTTGTTCACTACTGAACTGAGAGTGCTGGGTCTACATTCTGGGCATCTTATTCACCCAAGCATTGTGGCCACCACGTCTACCCATTGTATATGCCCAGGAAATGTTTACTGAATATTTTTAAAAAACAACAGAAATTCTTGAAATGTTAAAGAAAAAACAAAGAGGCAACAAATAGCAATAAGAATTTCTGGAGCAGTTCATTCATTTCCCAAAAAAGGAAATCTGTCACTTGGGAGGAAGGAGAAAGCTCTACTAGTCAGCTTGCAAATATGACAGTGATGACCAGAGAAACAAACTGCATGTAAAACTGATTTATATTCCTGTTGAAAATGCCATTTGAGTGGTTTTTTTTTTTTTTTTTTTTTTTGCGGCACCGGGGATTGAACTCATGACCTTGCACTTGCCAGGCAGGTGCTTAGGCCACTGAGCTAGATCCCTGACCCTGTAGTTACTCCTGTTTGCTTTTTTTTTTTTTTTTTTTGCGGCACCAGGGAGAAAATGCCATTTGAAAAGAAATCCTAATTTAAATCTAAAGTGTTTAAATAGTTGAGACTGAGAATTTTTGTTTTAATTTTTAACAGTTAAGAATAAGAATTTTTTATTGTAATCTTCTGAACTTAGGAAACAATTACAATATAAATATAAAAGGTTTTTTTCACATCGGTAACAGATTAGGCCTATAAAAATTAATTTGGAGCAAAGAAGACTTAGATTTGAATAATCCACTATGTAATTGGCTGAATTAGTAAACTTCTCTGTATACCAGTTTCCCCACACAATGGATGATAAGACAATGTTAAGGATGGCAATGAGTATTAAGTAAAAAATAAAGGCATCATAAATTGCATAGCATTGTGTCCAGCACTCACATAGGCACTATTCACTCTCTTGCTTCTTCTCGCCCAACCTGCTCATCAACATACACATTTTCTCTAAAGTCAATATATTTCCAATAAATATTTTTGTCAAATTAAATGCATTATTTTCAAACACCGTGATTTTTAAGAATGAGTTTCAGGGGCCTGGGATATGGCTCAGTGGGACAGCATTTGCCTAATATACATGAGGCTGTGAGTCATCCTTAGTAGAGACAGAGAGAGACAGAGAGAGAGAGAGAGAGAAAGAGAGAGTGGGAGAGCGGAAGAAAACAAGAATGAGCGAGAGACAGGACACCTTCAGGCATTAGCTCATGTAAACATTCATTATGTAAGATATTTTGCTGAATTTTGTATGAATAATAGGTTTGAATTATACTGAAATATTTATATAAAATACCCATTGTTATGAAACAGTTTTCTCCCATTCCTCTACTGTGAGAATGTTTGGTGATAGAATCTTTGGTAGGTAATCGGGTTTAGATGAGATCATAAGGTGAGTCCTGCATGATGGGACTGATGCTCTTCTAAGAAGAGATACTAAAGAGCTTGCTGTTTCTCTACCATGTGAGAAGGCAGCTGTCTGGAAGACAGGAAGAAAGCCCTCAACAGAACTTGACCTTGCCAGCATCCTGATCTCAGACTTCCAGCCTCCAGAACTGTGAGAAAATAAACAAATTTCTCTTGTACAAGCTACTTATTTTATGCTATTTTGCTATGGAAACCTGGGCTAAGAAAAACACACATGCCCCAACACAGCATCCTTTTAATTATAAATCCAATATTGAGTTTAGACATTAGTAACTTTAGCTAAGGGAATAAAATCGGCACGAAAAAAAATGTAACTTTTCAATCACATGAAGATACAGTTTTCTTAATTCATGAATATTTCCAAATACATATGCAAAATATATTTTGAATAAAGATGAGCAATTGTATCACCACAATGTTTGACTCATAAATCAATTAAACAGACTGATTATCTTCCATGTGCCATAAAAGACAAGTATTACACAACTATTACACAAAGATGAAAAGACACATTTTTATCTTCATGGAACTCACAGCCCTACAGGAAATATAAAGTAAATAGTAAAGTGTTATGAAGATAATTACTAATAGCCTTATAAACTGCTATAATACTTCAGAACTGCTCTTCCCTAAAGTATCTTTACTAACCTCCCCTAGTTTAATTCAATAACTGTCTTAACATTTTTACATTTAGGAGGCATAAAGGTCAAATATACCAACAACACTAGCATAAAAACCAAAACATAATTTTTGAATTTCAGCTCCTGTCAATTTAAGTGGAAATAGACAGTTGGTTCAGCATATGTTGATTTCTTAAAATTGGAAATAGACTTTCCTAGCAATATGCTTCAGTGAAAATAAAATGTGTGGGCTGGTTTACTCACTAATATTAAAAGGAAGTTTCCAGCTATGTTTGATTATACTCCTGAAGAAAAAAAAAAAAAAACAAGATTGTAATGGAAAAAAAGTCATTGTTACTTTTTCCTTAGGAATAAAGATTCTAAGCTAATAGTAATACCTTCAGGACGTACTGAGAGTCTTACTTCACTTAATCCACAGTCAATAAGCTCACTGTCCCTTTTTGATATAAAATGAAATTAATACACAGACGCATGAAATGCCTTGTCCAGAGTCACACAGTCTGGAAGAGATGAAATTAGAATTTGAAGCCTGATCTTTGCTGATTGAAATTCATGTTAATATGAACATAATATAAAATCATACTAACAAACAACAGATAGATAATCACAAGTAGAGAGATAGATCTTTTCAAAGGGGAAAGAGATGAAGACAGAGGGAAGGAAGGAGCAGGGGAGGGCTGGGGATAAAAAAAAGAATTGGGATGAGTTATATCCATGGACCAACTCCATACAAAGAATGTGAACATTACATGCTGCAAACATGTACTAATATTTTTTAAAAGAAAACACGCTTCAACTTATGCTCTTAATTACCTATTCAACCATCCTAATGTAACCTAAAGGATGTCATGTTTCATTTAAAAATTAATTTAAATATCTCTAGAGTGTTTCTCTGGAAGGTCTAAACAAGTAACCCTCTACTTATTTTTCTTCCATTTTCTGTCCTTTCCAGGAATGCAAACCCACAGCAATAAGAAACTTTCAACTGAACTTGATGGAGCAAACCTGGCAGGTTAATTAGATACTTTGTTCTTGGTTTTGCTGAGTAGATATACTCATTGAATGCTTTGACCATGGCTGTCTTACAAAAAAAATTATTCATGATATCAAGTGATTAGGATTTAGAGGGAAAGTAAATTGTGACTAGTGCAGTACAGAATAGCATGTGAAATTGGGTTTGGATATTTGGATTCTGCTCATCCTCAATAGTTGGTAAAGGGCTGGGGATCTAGCTCAGTGGTCTAAGCGCCTGCCCAGCAAGCGCAAGGTCGTGAGTTCAATCCCTGGTGCCGCAAAAAAAAAAAAAAAAAAAAAAAAAGTTGGTAAAACACAACGAATGATGTATATCTATTTTGTCCTTCCACTCAAAGCTTAGCGGAGCAGAATTTTTTTTTTTTTTTTTTGGCACTGGGGTTTGAACTCATGACCTTGCGCATGCCGGGCAGGCGCTTAGACCGCTGAGCTAGGTCCCCAGCCCTGGTGTTTTTGAGACAGGGTCTCACTATGCCATTCAGGATGGCCTTGAGCTCACTTTGTAGCCCAGGCTGGTCTCGAACTCACAACGATCCGCCTGTCTCAGCCTCCCGAGTGCTGGGATTACAGGCGTGAGCCACTACGCCCGGCTGCGGAGCAGAATTTTAAACGAATTTAAATTTATATAAATGTAACATGCTTCTATTATTATTTGTGGAATCTTCGGTGTTAAAGGTACATATGTTATTTTATTAAAAGTGAGAAAATCATAAAAAACACTTTACATTTCTAGACAAGATATCTACATCTATTCTTGTAATATTCACAGTGGCTCCATGTTACTAGTGCAAAGATGTGCAGAGATCTCCCTCTGAAAGTGTCATCTTCTCCCCATGGTACTTGAGAAGCGTGCAGCAGTTTCACAAATTATTTTATAATTTACCTTTACAATCTTACATTTTAAACAAAAGAAAGTAATAAAATGAGCAAGGGAGGGATCATTTTGAACAGATTTACCCAAGAAAAGGTTGGCCTGAGGCACAGTGTTACCGAGATTCATGGATTTATGAAGAGGCCTCTGCCACCCATGGTATTTATTGTTGACCACATCTACCTTTCAAACATCCAGACTAGAGAAACCCGAGACTCCACTACAGCACCAAATCCTACAGCTCCTGAACATCAGTGCTTTGGGTTCAGAAAGGTTTCACAAGTCCATATGGAAAAAAGAAATAGTTTTATATATTTGCAATCGAGCTACATCTATACGATACAACAAAGTACTCTTCATGCTATATGTACTATTTAAAACATTTTAAAGTATCTATGATTTTGTGAGATGATAAGAGTGAAGGGATGAATTTTGCAAAAAATGACTTCACTTGGAAAACTAAAATAAAAGTTACTGCATTTTAAAAATCAGTATTTGAAAAAGCAAAATCTAGGAATATATGTGACTCATTCTACATACACTTATTAGTAGAATCACTAATATAGTGACTTTTTTCCCCTGTTAGTATATTTTAATTATCTTCTGATCAAAATGCATATGAAGGTGAATCTAGAAAACTCAAAATCAATCCATCAACATTTATTTTGTGTGTATGAATCTCTTTTTCCCTATATAATTTCAACTTCTTTTAATTATAACTACATAATCAAAATGAAATGAAGTCTATTTGAACATTTAAATATTGTACAGTTGCAATTTTATCAAGGAAAGCACAAACACTCCATCTTTCAGGAAAAAGGGATCACTGTTAAGTTAATAATTTAGCATATTATAAAAGCCAGAAAAATGATACAACTGGGGAAAAACTGAAAAAAGATAATGAAAGATCTGGGAAAGATAAAAAGCATGAAATGTTAGTGCATTTCCAGATCATTAGTACAATGCTGATGGAATTGAAGAAAGAAGAGCACAAGTTAGGTCACCTAGAATGAATATAAAGAACATTAATTGGTGTCTCATCACAGTCTGTTTAGGAAAAGTCTCCAATACCCTTGGGAGAAGGTTCTCATTTAGAAAAAAAGAATCTGAAAAGGGGAAGTAAGAGTTGAGATCCATTCATGCAAAATTTTGGCCTATTTTTTAAGGTAAAAATGAATCCCCCAGTAGATTGACACAATCTTCATAGAAAATGGGCAATATTTTTACAACTGAATTTATTGATAACTTGTAAGCCATCAGTTCTGCTCCTAGTTATCTGCTCAATAGGTATATGTATGTATTTTAAACTAAGGCATGCTAGAATATTTATAGTACAGTACTATTTGTAATAACCCCAAACCCACAAATTACCCAAATGTCATTCAGCATTAGAATGAATAAACTATAACCTATTCTCATAATGGAATATAGATAATTACACAAGTTAATGCTGAACAAAAGGAAAAAGATATTTTTAATAAAATAATACCACAGGGTCTCATCCACATAAAGGACTATAAGAGACCAAACTCCTCTGTGCTGAGAAGTGAGGATAGCAGCGACCCTTGAAGAGGGAGAAATAACAGGAAGAGACCATGAAGGGAGCTTTTGTGAGTTTGCAAACTCATAATATCCTGCCTTTTGGTCTGGGATCTGATTAAACAGCCATGCAGAGTTACATACTTACGATCTCTATACTTTTCTGTATGTATACTATCCTTCCATAAAAAATTACAAATAAAATAAATTTTTAAAACAAATCAGCTATGGGTAAATTACATGTATCAAGTCCACATAAGAAATCAAAACATTATATACTGTGACTATACAAAAAAAAAAGAAGAAGGGGTTCAAGAGTTGGGTGGAAGGAGAAGGGAGGAAAGGGGAGGGGTTGAAAAAATAAATTAAGATGTTTTACATATCAACTTCTTCCAAGGAATATAGACATTATATATTACACATATCACTAATAAACTTAATAAAATAAATAAATGAGTTGCTAGCAGGTAACTATCCAGCTGTTTGCAATACAAAAACATGATGGTTTTTAAACCTAGAAAGTTGCTAACCAATTTAGAGAAGGAAATAAGATCAGAATGATATTTAGAACATATCTTAGGGCCAGGGATCTAGCTCAGCGGCCTAAGCACCTGTCTGGCAAGAGCAAGGTCGTGAGTTCAATCCTCGGTGCCGCAAAAAAAAAAAAAAAAGAACGTATCTTAGCACTTATGAAGAACTACACATAAAAATATAAAGTAATTTTCATATCAAAAACAAATCTTATAGAAGGTTATTATTTCTTATAACATTATTTTTAGGAAAAATATTAACACTAATCCTGGAAAATTATTTGGATGAACCTCCTAATATAACATTACAATAATCTATCTCATTCTATTTTTATCTGGCTTTGAAGTAAACCTTTAAATTGCAGAAAAATTTTACATGTAGCATCCACTTTCCATGTCTACTTGGTAAGGACTTGAAATTCTGGGAGACTTGATATACTTCTTAAACAATTTATACTTGATGAGAATATGAAATTGACAGACAATCTGGCTTCACTTATATCATTTTTAATCTGCTTTTCAGCTTCTTTGAGATCCTAAAGTAATTACACTAGTAATTTCTCATCAAAATCCTTTTCTTCTTAGGCACATAGTTAGTTTGCACTTCTCAGCCTTTTTTTTTGCAGTTAGGTGTGGTCACACGAGTGTAATTCTGCCAAGAATACCAACTGCTCTTTTTGTAGCTCAGCTGTGTGCAGTAGAGATGTCCCCAAGCTCAATCATGGAAGCCATGTATTAAAGATGGTGAAGATTCCCCTAACCTGAGTCCCAAAATACTAGATAGAGAAGGGCAAGAAATGATCTTCTCTTGTGTTTGACCATTAGTGTTTGTTGCAAACACTAGCTTAGCCTAAATTACTTATACACTAGCAATATATTTTGGAGATTCAAAATGGTAAGTTATTATTTTTATGTGTGGTAAAGTCGGGTTGTTTCGTTTATCCTTCATACTTTCACAACCTTATCCCTAATGGAGAATGGGGGGGGTATTTTACTAAATGAGGCATTAATGTTACAATATTATAAACTATCAGTTTTAACAAGAGTCTATATTATAGATCTATTCTATTCTTAGGAAGACAGGTGGGGTTAGAGGGTAGTCTAGGATTCTACAATACAAGAAGATGCTGTATGGAGTAAAAAGCAATCAAATAATAAAGTGTTGATTTGGGAAACTTTACTAGACGCCTCCACTATTCATAGCCTGGTTTGAGTAAAACTGAACTGTCTCGCCAGGGATTTAGCTCAGTGGTGTAAGCGCCTGCCTGGCAAGCGCAAGGTCGTGAGTTCAATCCCCGGCGCCGCAAAACAAACAAACAAAAAAACCTGAACTGTCTCTGCTTTATGGCCAGAAACGATGTATTCTTTCATAGATGATAAGGAATAATGGCTGGATTTTCAGTGAAAGAAGTGACTACCTTCCTTGCAAACATAAATAGAAACAAAATTGATGAGAAAAAGCTTTCTCTTCCTAAAATGAGAGGCACAAAACACTGGAGTGAATGTCCCCTACAAATTATCTCATAATACCACTCTTAACTTCTCTGGACACAGGTATCACTGCCATGACACCAATTTATTATGCCTAATGAAGTCAATTCCGAGGTCAGAATACACCTTCACAATGTACTCTTTGTACACGATTTCAGTTAAAGTCCCTGAATAGAAGCCTGATTATGAGCCAGTCGATGGGTAGGACCAAGGATCTTTCATTTTCATATTCCTGGTGCGTAAAGCAACTGTGACACGTGAGAGCACGTAGCAGATAAAGGAATGAACAGATTTTGAGGCTGTCGACACTGAGAGTGAACCTTGCTCTTCCTGAGTCAATGGATATTGCACAGATAATAATATAATGAGTAAACTGGTATAGGAAAAGAGAAGCCAAATCTTCTGAAAGATTAGTAGTCACTGAAATGGGGAAGACCCATCTAAAGTGAAAACATTCTGACTGGGGACAAAACAAGTTTTTGCTTTAACCTAATGGAATCTTAAAAATTATAATACAATAACTTATTTTAATAATATAAGTTATTCATTAAATAGACACATTGATTTTTAAGCTTTAAAATGCAGTTACTTTAATTATGACTATTTTTCCCCTTTAGAATCTACTTACACAAACATGGAACCGTGAAGAGTTGAAATATTTATCACTTGAACTAGCTCCAACTCTGAGATTTAACAAGCTATTTCACACCAAAAGACAAAAAAGGGATTAGAGGTTATTGTTTATCAGAGAGTTTCCTCATTCTCCCCTTTGAGTTTTGGATCAGCTATAAATAGGCTTCAAATCTGTCCATTGGATATTTTCTGCTGCTATTAGAATTTAATTTCTATACTGTTGATAAATCAGAATCACTCTGAATAGATTATCAGAGAGGTTGCATTTCAATTTCAGTCATGTGCCCAATGGACCTTCTGTGACTTATGCTACACCATTTTTCTGTGAAACAAAGGAAGTCTTGACAATACAGAAAATGAGCAGCTTATTATGATTCTGAGTTTAGCATTTTTTGTATTAGATTCCAAACATAGTTGTATACAGGTAATATAATTTGAACGTTTGTTTGAAAACTATCATTTACATTGTTTTTCATCCCATATAAACTAACGGTTTTCAATCTCATCAAATTTAGCTGTGTTCACAGACTATAAGACTGGGAGATACTGCTGATTTGACTATACATACAATAGCCATTTCCCTTTGCTTTCTTTTATAGACCTAACATTGTCTACACAATAATATGTCAAGTTAAATGTCCAAACTCCCCAGGCTTATTTAAAACTAGAGGCAAGTATGGAAACACTTGCTTCCCTGATACAGAGAAATTCTTTCCTTCTTCCTCTCCATTTCCCTTCCTCACTCTGGTTTGCAGTGAGGGGACAGTGCTGGCGGGGCAGCAGTCACTCCACCCATGTCATGATGTGTAAAGCAAGGCCAGCAGGCTAATGACTGCAGGCAGAGAAGAATAAATGACTACCTTCGACAATCCTTTTGCACATACAAATAAATCCCTAGGTGGTTAAATTACAGTTAGTTTTCTGTTACTTATAGTCAAATGTATTCCTAACTGACAGAAAAAGATCCTTTAATGATTTGCACTAAAGACTTTGAAGCACACCTAACATCGTTTTTCAGACATGAGTATTCTAAAGGAGCTAGTGCTAGGCTACAAGACCTTAAGCTGCTATCTTCTTCCTAATATTCATTACATGGAGACACATTAATTTAGCTTTTATTGAGTGAATGTTTCCTTCAGTCATTCACTTCCTTACAAAACATTTTAAAAGCAAATATACACAAGTTACTTGCCTTGGAAATTAGAACAAGGGCAGAAATATTTGTATGTCTAATTCAATTCTTTCTTTCTTAAGCTATTAATTCATTTGGTGTAAAATGTATGATAACTAAAAGTTTTTCTTCTATTTTAGGTCCACCAGTTATCATGCATGTACACAAAAGGTTTTGTCTGGCATGAATATAGCAACTAAATCTTAATCCTTGCCACTGAAAATGCTGACGTACTGAATAAAATTGCTGACAATTTATAAAATCTGTCCAGTTACATCATTACTGTGCAAATACCACCACAGGTTCTGGTGGATAAACTAACACATTCATACTTAACATTTGTCTTGCTGGTTTCAAAATAATAATAATAATAATAATTATGTATTGTTTTAGACATAGCTACATATTTCCCATAATTTTCTGGCAACTCACTATATGGTGTGAATTTCAATAAAATATACCTCTTTCCTATATTTAATTTTATCCTAGGATTAAATAAAACAGCTAGTCATCTTTCTCTGACAACCTGTACCTTGATCTAGCCAGTATCTTCAGTAAAAGTCATATTTTATGATTTTATTGGTTGGCAAAATGAACTGTGTACTTCAAATGTCAGGAAATTAAGATATATCGAGATAGAGAAAGAGAAAAGGAAACAAAGGATTGCCTTTTCAACCAAAGGGGCTTTGTTTTCATCAGAAAGTTTTTTTAGATTCATTGAACAAATTAATTCACAAATTAACAAAACTCCACTATAAAGATCTGCTTGAAAGAAGAATGGAAAACTTCTGACCTTTTGAATAGCAATGCTTGAATTAGCTTTTTCCAAACTCCCCTCTTAAGAACTGGGAATGATCAGCATCAGCTTTCAGATTGAGGCAAACAACTCAAAATGAAATCTTGCCTTTTGGTCAAGTTACTAAGGGAAAAAAATGGGTGTTAATTAAATACTAAAATTGGTCTAAAGATGTTTCACTTCTCATCTCTGTTGGGCGGACACAAACCAAGAACCCATGTATATAAACTAAATAGGCAGTGGCCCATTATGGAAATATGACCTTTAACGTCATATCCTAGCTATAACATGAATAATGTACCCATGAATAATTGAAAATTGACAGCATTTAATATTTATTAAGTGCCTTTTATATGGATGAGAATTAAATAAATCCATTCTGTGGACTCAGTGATGGTATCCATTTAATGATTTATTCAGCCTCTCAATATGATGAGTAATGATCTGTGTAAGAGTGTGAGCTACAAATTGCACAATGGAGATTTCAGAATGAATGAGACATGGTCCGGTTTTCAAATTTTTTTATGTGTTAAATTCCTTGAAGCAAAAATAATAGTTCTTTACAGGAAGGAAAGGTCAGCCCCACATTGATGCATAGTAACTAGAGCTGGAGGTAGGATTTGGGCAAGGCCCTGAGAGATGGATTTTGATAGGCGGTGACATTAAAAAAAGAGCATTTCAAATATATGGAAAGGTAAACCCAAAGGGGAATGAAAGTTCAGAAAAGTAATCCTTTTGAGCTGAGACATATACAAGAGTGAGATGAAATCCTTGATAGGTAGGATGAAACCAGGATCTTAAAGGGCTCATTGAAAAGTTTTTATTCTATGGAGAAGATGATGTTGAGACAGGAAAAAAAAATTGATGAGATATAGTACAGATTCAATGCTACTTCCACATACATGTTCTAAGAAAAGAGAAGGAAGCTTGGAAATTTTTAGGGTTAAATTTATTTCTGCTTCTTTTATTCACAATTACATGCATTAGGATGTTATCTATTGTGCTGCAACAGAGTTGAAGACTTACTTTAACTTGGATGATTTAGATGTGTGATTAAAACTATGTTTTTTTTTCTTAAACAAGAGTCAAAATATTGAAATGTCATCTTACCCCTAACATCAACTTTATCTGTATGAGCAAAAATAGAATCTGTATTACTATCATTTACTTCCTTCCTTTTTATAATCTTAATCATCTAGCTTTTGTGGGTATTATACATAAAAATAGAAAGTATCAATATAATTATTTTTAAATTCAGAAATAATGAGTTTAATATTTTAAAATAATAAACAGTAATGAAGTTGTCATTGGCAACCAACTCGTGAGTGTGACAGAAAAAATAAAACTATGTTTCAAGCCAACAGATTAATGAGTAAATACATATTAATCTAAAGGAAGAATTCTTATGACCTTTAATAACCAGAGTACAGGGAATTATCAACTTCTACCTAGTAAAACAGATAACCTGAACTTCTCATTATTTCATGGTGTAATGGAAAATTAATTCTCCCGGAGGCAGAGGCAAAACTGTATTTCTTTAAAGAAATATACATATATATGTATATATATATATATATATATATATGATTGAAATATATGAAATACATATCTTATATAGACACATATACATACATATGAGTCCATACATATATGGAAGTATGTATATATATATCTCCTCACCTCCTCAGATACTGGTTTTATTAAAAAATACTCTTTTTTCTTAAATTATGCTCAAATCATGGTTCACAGTTACAATATAGGATAAAATACAGCTAAGATCACACATCAACAGACTCATTGGAATAGACTCTAAATTATATTTGATGCAGAACTTTTCAAATATCTACAAAATTACCAACAAATTGTATATTATAGAATTGGTTCACCCCTTCTATATACCTGTCTGTGAATTTGCCACAGTATTAAATTTCTTCAAATAAGTGATATTACAAGTGCTGCATTGTCAAGAAAGGTTTATAAACAAAAAGATGTTTGGACTTTGTCTCCAGTGGTCTGGAACACAAAAGTGAACAAATATCTCCTAAACAAAATAAGGTCTGATTTCTTTGATCAGGCATTATATAGATTCATAACTGTCAGAATTATATTTAATATTACTACAGTGAAAGTATTACTGAGGCATTGCTAGTTGATATAAATTCCTTTGAAAGTGCTATGACAAAATGTAGTAGAAATCACAAAAGCAGCAAATAGTTCCACACAAGTGAAAAAAATATGTGCAGGAAATATGTTCAAATCAGCATTAACTGCACCAGCACAAATCTGGAAACACTACA
>RJWT010019219.1:0-18503 GCA_004365215.1 Cuniculus paca
CAAGGCAAGGTGGCACAGCACTGGGACAGCACTTCAAGGCAGCAGCCAGAGCAAAAGAGCAAAATGCAAGCCTCTTCTCTATCCTCAGATTGTACACACACCACATCCCCCCCACCTTCAGGGTGGATGTAACACAAAATGTCCTTGCCCTCCTTTGCACAGGATGAGGATATTTACTAAGTAAGAACCCTGGCTCCCTGCTGAGTCTCTCAGTTAAACTTCTCAAGTTGACACAATGTAGTAACCATAAGAGTGGGAAAAAAGGAACTCTTTTCCATTGTGGATGGAAGTATAGACTGGTGCGACCACTGTGGAAATCAGTATGGAGATTCCTCAAAAAAACTAGAACTTGAGGTCCCATTCAACACAGCTATTCTCCTTGGGGTATATTTCCAGGAGAATTAAAAACATCATACCACAGAAATATATGTGTACTCATGTTTATAGTAGCATAATTTGTAATAGATAAATATTGGAAACAACACAAATGCCTATCAACCATAGAACGGATAAAAAAGATGGTATTTTTATACAATGGAGCATTACTCAGCTATAAAGAAGGATAAACTAGAGGCTTTTATAGGTAAATGAATGCAACTAGAGGCCATACTCATAAGTGAAACAAATGAGATGCACACGTGTAAATATTGTATAGTCTCCGTGTAAGAAACTGAAAGATTAAATAAAATCCACAAGGTACCACAGATATAGTGAAAGGGAATGAAACTGCTCAGAAGGAAAGAACAATTGGGATGGGGAAAAAGACAAATGAAAGGATATATATATATATACACACACATGCACACACAAGATAGCTAAGATAATTGTACTATAGATCCTATTTGTTCAGGGCAAGAAACTGTGATTGCTTATATTGTTTGATCTGTTTTGCATGCTCATATCTTGTAATCTGAGCAACTATTTTGAAGATAATATGTAATATAGTGATTATTGTTAATTTCCTATCATCTTGTTTTGAAATCCTATATCGTTTCTACTGTTTTGTTTTGCTTTTATTATTTTGGTTTCTTTTAATCTCTTTAAAATGAAGAAAAGAAAAAAAGAATTCTAAGGTAGTAATTACAGGAAGCATCTACTTCCCCTAGGGCTGAAAGAACAAAGAAAAGAAACTGAAACTATTAGAAGTTTAAAACTCAAAGGAGGAGCCCTGTGGAGCTGTGCTCAGCTGGCTGACATCTCTGCCTTCAGGGGAGGGTCCTAGGAGGTTTGGTCCTAGAGGAGGAGCTGGTGCCATAGAAGAGACCTCTGCTGCGAGGCAAAACAGCCTTGCAGGGAGATGCTCAGAGCAGCAAGAAGCCTACAGAATGTGGAGCCTCTTCTCTTCACTCCTGCCTTGGAGTCCAGCCTTATTTGCTTATTGGCAAAGACTAACAGAGTCTAAGAGGGAGCAGCTGGCAACACAGAAATGTGTGTGGCAAGATCCCAGCCCTCTGCATCACAGAGCAGGTACTTGGTACTTTTTATATTATCAAATATTATATGAAATTCCCAAATTAATCTGACTGTAAATATAGAACTTAAAATGCACCCTTCCTCTCTGCTTCTGCATACAATGATATTACCTCTTCAAAACTATAAAAACAAAACTCCAGCAATATGCAAGAAGATTTTAAAAATCCAAAAGGCCTACCCATAATTTGACTATCCCCACACCATGACTTTCATTGTCACCTTTTCTGTTTTAATCTTTCTTAGAAGCAGACATGATTTTCATGGTTATGACTATAGCATCCCGCACAATCAAGTGTCCTGCTGTACATGAGCATGTACATTGCCTGCTGTTGTGGAGGAAGTCATTGTCACACAGCCCTGAATGACTGAAATGCCACTCTGTCTTTTTTTTCTTTTTTAATTTTAAAACAAAAAAAGAATAAAAACGATGATACAGAACTTCAAAACAAAGTAATAGGAGATTAACACTGCTTAATAGATTGCATATTGTTATCTTCAAAGTAATTGTTCAGATTACAGGGTTACACAGCATGAAAAAAATGATCAAACAATTGAATAATAAAAGTGCAGTGTTCTTTTTGATGAACTAACAGAGATTAGTAGTATAGTTATCTATCTTGTATATATATGTATACAAATACATATATACAAATATATGTGTATATACATGTGAATATATGTAACATTCTCCCTTCTTTCTTTTCCCCTTTCCTCTATCCCAGTTGTTCTTTCCTTCTGAGCAATTTCTTTCTCTTTCACTTTCACAATATCTATTGTACATTTTGGATCTTATTTATCCTTTCAGTTTTTTACACTAGGGAGACAATATAATATTTACACATGGGTATCTGATTTATTACACTTATGAGTATGGTTTCAAGTTGCATCCATTTACCTATGAAAGTCTCAAGTTAAAAAAAAAAGCCTCAAGTTTATCCTTCTTTATAGCTGAGTAATACTCCATTGTATAAAAATACCTTTTAAAAAATCTATTTCTTGGTTGATGGGCATTTGGGTTGTTTCCAAGATTAAGCTATTACAAATTGTGCTGCTGTAAACATAGGTGCCCATATATTGCTGTCATATGACGTTTTCAATTCTTCTGGGAAAATACCTAGAAGGGGAATAGCTGGATAGTATGAGACCTCAAGTCCTAGTTTTTTTTGAGGAATCTCCATACTGATTTCCACAGTGGTTTCACCAGTCTACACTCCCAGCAACAGTGGAGAAGGGTTCCTTTTTCCCACAGCCATACCAGCATTTGTTATTGGTTGATTTCTTGATGACAGCTATGCTTTCTGGCATGAGATGGAATCTCAGTGTCATTTTAATTTAATCAAATGACAAGTGATGTTGAACATTTTTTCATATATCTATTTGCTATTTGTATTTCTTCATCTGAGAAATGCATCTTCATCTCAGATGCCCATTTTTGGATTGGGTCTTTGAATTTGAGAGGCCTAATCTTTTTCAATTCTTTATATCTTCTAGATAGAAATCCTTTGTCTGAGGGACAGTTGTGAAATGCTACTCTCTTAATGACTTGTCTTCTTTGCTTTTTTGAACATCTGGGTGATATTCCTTAGGAGTATTTTGGTTTCAAATGAGAAAAAGTCTACTCAAATGAGCTTTACCAGAAACAAAGCTGTGTCTGTGTGCTGTGAGTGGTAGAATTCATCAGAAAGAATGCAGACATGAGAGAGAGAGAGAGAAATACAGCTAGAGAGAAGGGAGGGAAAAGGGATATAAAAAAGAACCAAATGAGTTAGGTACATGTATCAACTCTTCACCATAAAGATAAACATTCTGTACTGCAAACCTGTACTACTACTACTAAAATACATATATTGAAAAAATGCAGAGGTAACTCATAAACTAGGACCTGAAACCAGGATCTAAAAAGAACCAATGCTCTTCCTCTCTATCCATCACATGGGGTCCTCTCTTTAAAGATTTGTGTCTTTCTTTCCTACCATAAACATGTTTTTTCCACCGGGCAGTAAACATGGCCACTGGCTGCCTCTGCTTTGTAATTGTAGTAAAAGAGCATCCAGTCCCAGGAAAGAACTGTTATTGGCTCTGCTATGCACCCCTTTTACCCAATCCTGTTCTTAGAACAACCTTGAATTATACAATTGGCCAGGCCTGGTCACATGTCCATCCCAAGGCGAGGGTGGGACCAGGGACTTTTGGTAACAGATAAAGGAGGTTGGGAAGGCTGGGTGAAAAGACAGAAAACTCAGAGGAGGAACCCCGTGGAATGATCACTGCATAGGGTTCTCATTTTTTTCACCAAGACAACAGTAGGTAACCATTCGTGCATATCAAATCTTTTTCTCTTTCTGCCTTTTTTCTTTCTCTCTTTCTCTCTTTTTTTTTTAACAATTGTTTTGTGAGAAATTCTCAAACATAGGATTCCAGCTATGGGTAATTGTGAGAAGCTTTATAACATACCTGTACATGTTCACATCTGATACTTTATTTATACCTCACAAAATAACTCTGATAAGTGACAGAAAAGGAACTAGAGATGTAGAGAAGCTGAGTGATGGATTCAGGAACACAGAGGACAGCAGAGACAAACTCCCAAATCCTGGCTTTGTGACTTCCATCCCAATGCTCTCTCTTCCCATCACAAAGTTTAGACTAGAGATGGCAGGTCTAGGGCCAGTGTCATCGCTGACCAGTTAAGGAAGGGAGCTTCTTCTATTCTCTTCCCCTTGGAGGAGCTGAGCAGCCCCCCTGGATGTGACTGGCCGGCAGCCCCTGCCTTCAGAGCCCGCTCGCGCTCTGATGGGGGATGCTCCTCCACTGGACCTGCCATCCTCCCACTGGACGCTCTGCATGCGCAGCTCCTCCAGGACATTGTGGAGATGCCTCAGTGTGAGCAGGAGCTGCTGGTCCTGGATCTGCATCTCAGACTAGAAGACAGGAAGAGTCAGTGAGATGTATGAAAAGCTCTGGCTGCCCCTCCATATCAAGCCCCTTCCTGTCACTGTCCCTCAGAGACAAGCCTCCCGAAGCCACACAACCCAGCAGAAGCCTCACCTTCTTCATCCGAACAGTACAAAGCAAATTATTTACCTTTCAGGGCCCTTATGAGGAACAAATGAATTAGCCCCTTGGAATACACACTCTAAAATGTAACAGGCATAACTCCTTTATATCCTTAATCCTTACTGAAATAAATACTTCTTTACTGGTATTAAAGTGATAGTGACTTCTTTCAAATTAAAGTGAAGTAAACCTGCCTGGTTGAGACTTTTAGAACAGTGGCTTGTGACATACAGTCTGGGGATTTTGGGTGTTAAAAAATCTTTCAGGGATCAGTGAGGTCAAAACTAATTTCATTACAATACTCAATATTTTCTTTTTGTACTCTCATTTTCTTGCTAGTATAGTGGTGTTTTCTAGAAGCTAATGGGATATAATAGCTCAATAAATTGAATGTAGAAATAGGAAAATGCAGCTGTCTGTTAAAGTGATCTGCAACAATGTGACACAGTGCCACTTTTCTTACTAAGTATTTGCTTTGAAAAATAGTTATTTTAAATTTAAATAAATACTGCTTTATTAACATATAATGAGCTGGGAGTGGTGGCACACACCTATAATCCCAGCACTGGGGAGGCTGAGGCAGGAGGCTCACCATAAATTTGAGGCCCACCTAAACTACATAGTGAGACCTTGTCTCAAATAAACAAACATTAAAGAGTTTATTTTTAAACTGCATTAATAAATTTCTCAGCTTTGATTTCTAATTCAGTCAGTATTGAGAGCTACAATTCACATACATGAGAAATGTGGTTTGCTTAATAATTTTGAGAAACATAAAGGGATTCTAAGATCAAAGTTTTGAGAACTGCTGCATAAGAACTCTGCTATCATCAGTCACCCCCTGCAATACTGCTGCTTTCCCCTTGGAATTTTTCATGCACTTTCTGTTTTACATTTGCTTTTAAAATGTTAAAATTTTGTTTTCTGACTAGATAATTCTTACACATGATACAACACTTAAAAGCCACAAAAGAGCTGGGCCTGGTGGCGCATGCCTGTAATCCCAGTACTTGGGAGGCTGAGGGAGGAGGATCCTTGCAAGTTCAAGACCAGCCTGGGCTACAAAGTGAGCTCAAGGTCAGTCTGAATGGCATAGAGAGACCCTGTCTCAAAATGACAAGGGCTGGGGATTTAGCTCAGTGGCCAAAGCACCTGCCTGGCAGGGACAAGGTCATGAGCTTGATCCCTGGTGCCGCAAAAAAAAAAAAAAAGCCACAAAAAGGCATATCCTGTTACCTCTCCATGTCCATGGGGAATTGATTCCAGCAGCCCTGTGGATACCAAAATCCAAGGCCGTCCAAGTCTTTATATGAAATGCAGTATTTGCATATAACCTACACAACCCTCCTCTCTCGGTTACTTACAACACTAGCTACAATTTTAATGCTATGTATAGGGAATAATGACAAGGAAGAAAAGTCTGTACATGTTTAGTACAGACACAATGTTTTTACCCAAATACGATGCTTTCAATCCATGTTTGGTCTACTCTTCAGATGCAGAACCTGCAGATACAGAGGCGGGTTCCCGCTAAAGGCTCTCCCAGCCCACTCCAACCTAATCCACAACTCAACTCTTCCTCCCCAAAGGCGATCACTGAGAGAGTCCCAGTTTTCCCTTCTGATTCTGGGCAAGGCAAAACCCATGACCACATAAGCAGATTTTCAACTTCTCTCTTTCTCTAACTTTACTAGAGAAGTGAATATTACTTCTCTATTAAAAAATAGTATCTCGAAGCATGTGCTAGGGTGTAGTTCAGTGGTAGCTATGTGTACTATTTGGAGGCTCCTTTGATTTGATTCTCAGAACCACAAAAAAAAAAAAAGAAAAAGTACTTTGCTTTTCATGCCAACTGCTTTATGAATAAAAGGCCACGTCTGTGTCCTCCCTTGAGCATTAGTAGGGCTGGGAGGAGAATTCAGAAGGAGGAAGGGGGAAGGGGCAGTGTAGACTGCCACCCTGAGGACATTGCTCTGGTTCCCCCCTAGGGGGCTGGGCCTTCCTTTCTCACCCCTAGATAAACACTGATCCTGTGTTTTCTAGGGTTTTTCTACATATCCTTTGGTCCAATTTTAGTACCATCTCTGAATATGTATTGATGAGACCATGACAGGGCGCCAGCACTGCAGCAGTGTTAAGGGAGGTGGTAGACCTGATGCCTCTGACATTGAGGACCAACATCCCTGACCAAACCGGCTTCCACAGCAGGGAAGTGCATTCAACCTCGTGGATGCACAGCTTTACCTCCTGCACAGATGGGGACACAGACATCAGGATGGTGGGCTTGGTCGTCTTAGGTAACTGTAGCTCTTTCCCTTCTTGTGGACTCATCAAGATTTTGGGACTCACAGGATCCCAGAAAAAGATGGAGAACACCTAACTTTTCCCCACGGTGGTCACTGGCCTTCCTTATTTGCTGTGCCCTTTTGCTACATGAGTAATTGTCTAGTGTGTGACGACAGTCAAGGGGGTATCTTGGGTGTAAAGGAATTGTGGAAATTATATGGTAAAAAAATCAAGGAACTGCAAGGAAGGCTCTAGGCTCTTCCAATGATACAGGTGCTTGAGTCTGGGTAGCTGAATTCTGGTTAGGACCCTGTCTAACCTGTCTCTTCTATGGGAAAACAATCACTTTGGGCTCAAGCACCAGGTGGTCTACATTTAGCCTTTCCCTGTGCAGAAGAGACTGGGAAGGGCCAGCTACCCAACTCTGGATGCCTGCAGATTGGACATAGCAGCAGCCCCATTGCTGGGATTCTCTGGCCCCATGAGAAATCTTATTGGGTTAGCCTTTTTCCCTTTGGAGGTGAGGACAGCCACTGCATCCCAGCTTACCTGTTACCTGGCAACCTATAAAGTCATTTTTGGATATACCACTCTATCTTTCCCCAGACCAAGAAGAGGTTGTTTTGAGGTACAAACCTCTTCTGCAGCTCCCTGAACTGCCTCTTTTTCTCACTTGGCTGGTGTCTCTGTGCAAGGTGAGGCATCCCATTAGTTTGGGACTTGGAAACAATACTCCAGCATATGACCTTACTTTCCAACCAGTCACCAAGGGCCCAAGAAATAGCACATATATTCAAGAAAGATAGCGCCACACAGGGTGGATCTTTGCCTACTGGAAACGAGACAGGTGCAAACTTCACAGATACATTTCCCCTCCTTTCTCTCTTCTCCAGCATGCAGTTCTTTCCTCAGTCCCTGCACAGAGGTCCTGCAGCAGTGCAGTCAACTACCCAGAGAACTTCTGGGGCTCTTTCTGGTACTATCATGTGCCACTGACACAGAATGGGTCTTTGCCTCCAGTCCCTACTCTCTCCCTCTCACCACTCTGGGCTTGTATCCCATAAGCATCGTTAGCTCCCTAATCCTTCCCTCAGCCTCTGTTTTCTAGAGGCACTAGGCTGAGACAGGGGATATTCTTTGTCCACTACGATCTTGGTTACAACACCTGGTGCCAGGCATACACTGGGTGAGTGACGATCCCCTCTTTTGGAATACTTCCAATAACCTCTCCAAGTTTGGCACTATTGTTATCCTTATTTTGTGATGGAACTGAGGCTTGGTGAGGTAAAGGCAACCACTGGAGGTCACAGCAGCAGAGCTGGGCACATTCCCAGGATCCAGTGTCATTCTAAGACCAGCCTGGAGAGCACAGCACCCAGCGCCTCCTATGTAGGTCATGACCTATTTATCCCCGAACCTGAGACAGTGACCCGTACTGTGTGGTTGGTTCCAAAGAGGCACCTGCAGTGCCACACATCAGCCTGCAGGCTCTGTCCAGTCAATGGGACACCTAGCAGGGGGACTAGGGAACTTAGGGAAATATGGAGTAAAAGAAATGCCAAGACTTACCAGCTCCCTCCTCAGCCACTCCAGAGTCAGCTCAAGATTCAGGACTCGCTGTCCTGCTGTTTTCATCTCAGTGTCCTTGAGAGAAACCTTGACGATGACCTGCTATGAGCCCGAAGAACCTTTAATTGTACAGTCCCTGACCTCCTGCAGGCTGGCTGCAGGTTCCAAGCAAGTCACTGAGGATAGAGATAATGAGGACAGGAAGTAGCTCACATTGGAAAATGTAATTTACCCTCTGAACCATTTCTAGCAAATGAGATCAAAGGAGAAATTTACTGTTGCAATTAAAAAAAATCATTTACCTTGGGCAGCTATTTCAACGTTAACAAGATATATTATGGTACCATTTTGGATTTACTATTATCTTGTTTTGAAGCCCTTTATTGCATTCATTGTTTTGTTTTTATTGGTTCTATTCTGTTCTGTTTTGTTTGATTTTTACTATGTATGAAGGTATCTGTGGCTATTTTGAAGACAACAAGAGGCATTATGGTAACCATTGTTGATTTCCTATTGTTTTGAAGTCCTGTGTCACACTGGTTTACTTTGATTGGCTTTATTGTGTTTTATTTTGTTTGCTTTTATTCTCTTTAAAATAAAAATTTAAAAAAATCGTTTACCTTTCTAATACAAGGGAAAATGTTACAGATGTGTTCTCTTTACTCCTATGTTGTTCTCCTCCCTTCTGCCTTGAATGTGGCTGTGATGTCTGGAGCTACAGCAACCATCCTGCAACCATAAGACAAAGACCAAGAAAATTAAAGAGATTTGAAATCATTGAGTCACAGAATCAGCAACTTGTTAGGTAAGACAATAGATTCCATGTGTAATTGGGCACTCTGCTGTTTGCAGGCAAACAAATTAGAAATGGGTTCCCCCCATTTATTCTTTACAACACACTATGAAGTGGGTATTTTTTAGTTATCCCTTCCAGTAAACACTTATTGAGTGTCTATTATGTGCCAAGTTCTACTCAGACATTAAGTGTGTAGCCTAAAACCAGAGAGACAATGACCCTGGAGCTAATATCCTAGCAGATGGAAACAAACAATAGAATCTATTCTCATGTAGAGATTGTGTTTTTTAAAATTCATTTTATTCTCCTAAACTAGGAACCCAAAACCTAGAATTAGAATAGTGATCCTACATAAAGATTTCAGGTGACCAGAAAAACAAACTCAGTCCATGTTGGAAGGACTTGTTCTCCACCCCAGCTGCACAAGACCTCCACAGATAAAGCTTAGATGAATTCGTAATTCAAAATGACAACACACAGGAAAACCACCCCTGTAAGTGAGGTCTCAATATCTCCTTCATAGAAACTGGAAGATTTCCCTCTAGCACCACTTCTAAAAGATTTCAACACCTCTCAGTAGCACCGTGGGGTCTATATCAAATCTTTAATAACAGTCGGGCCTCTGGGGACACTTACACTAATCAGAGCAATCATCTATTTTTGCACATGAGTTTATGGGTTGGTGGGATGGTCTGCTTCAGGCTGCACATTTACAGGTCTGAGGCCTCATGGTCTCCTGGCATCACTGGGTTCCTGGGACATGTTCTTCTCTTGGCAGTGGCAAAGGATAAGAGAGCAAATGGAATCATGTGAGATCACTCAAGACCTAAGCACAGTGCTGTCACATTGCCATTTTTTGCTACCGACCTCTAGACAAAGTGAGTCACATAATCAACACTGAGTCTCATAAGGTGTGAGGATGGACACCCACCTACAAGGAGATTATGCAAGAGGGTAGAGTCAGGGAGGGGAAGAAGTGAAACCAGTAGTCAGTTAAAAAATGGGGCCACAGGCCTGGAGGTGCACAGAGGGAGATGGCAAGCTGAGGTCACATGATGGCAAGAGTCAGAGCAAGAGGTATAGCTTCTACGGTGAGAGGCACGGATAAAACTAGAGAGAAGGTAATCTCAGAATGAGACTTGAAGGATAATTTAGGACAACTACCATTTACATTATTGACCTCCTACTCTGAAATACTTGTCATGCTAAATCTTTGGTATACACAACCTCATTTCATTTTCAAAACTTTATTGTGACAACAGATCCCAACCTGTGTGCTGAGGAACTCTCAGGCACAGCAGAAAATTCCATACATCAGTGTAAAACAGCTAAAAGTTTGAGGGAAGCACAGCAACATCCACCTGATGCTATGAAAACAGCTGTCATTCAGTTGTCTGAAACTACACTATTTAGAAAATGTTAAATATTTCTTTGGGCGTGACACTTTGAAAAAGTACTGAATGCTTAGTGTATGACAAACTGAGAAGATTTAGGAACCTATCACTCTGAAGAGGGTATCATCATTATCTGCATTTTGTAGATGATTATCAATGGGTCCTATTATTAATCACGTTTTACAGGTGAGGAAACTGAGGCTTAGAGAGGCATAGATTTTTCTAAGATTACTCCAGCAGGTAAGCAACAGAGCTGGAATTAAAATAATTCTCCTTGGCCAGAGTGGGGAGAGTCTTGCCAACTACAAGGTATGAAGAGCCAGGCAGGGGCTCAAGCCAGCCTGTGTGTTCTCTGCCCTACCCAGGAGTGGCCCGAAGAGGAAATCTCAGTAGTTACTGTCTGCTGCTCTCTGCCTGGCTTTCAGCCTTGATGCCTAATTACCTTGGAACACTTTCTGTGGTTAACTTGTTCTGATGCACTTTCATTTATTTTTAATCTCACTCAGTATTCTGGCTCAGAGCATGTTTTACTTCAAAGGCTCCGAAAGGTTTTGGCACATGGAGATGAGGGGATGTGGAGCCAGGAGACCTGAACAGGGAAGGAACTTCAACTCTGAATGAGGAAAAATGTACCGCCAAATATGAAAGCCAGAGTGGCCATCCACTCATCATCTATGGGCAGCCAGAAGTACAGCTGCCATGGGTCAGACCCTGCAGTGCAACTGAGGACACTGAGGTAAGCAAGAGGTCCATTAGCAATCATTTGTTCAAAAATCTTATTTTCTGCCACATACACCCGGTATATGCATGTGTGTATATGCATGTATGTATGTATGTATGAATCAAATGAATGTATGTATATGAAATTAATGAATGAATTTGCAAATGAAAAAAACTGCATTTCAGATGGGGCTGTGAGTTCCTCAAGCAAGTCAGCAGCTGTAATAAAGATTGCAGGACATTCTTCAATCCCTTCAGTCCCTTTTCAGAGGGCAAAATACTAACCCTTCCCAGACTCCCTTGCAGATAAATGTGCCCTGTAGTTAAATCCTGGCCAGTGGAGATTATGTGTTCATAGCCCCTCATCCCACTGTGCTCCATCTGTGGACTTCAATGCAGCAATAAGGGTTGAAGCCGGAGCAGGCATCTTGACCATGTTAAAGAATTAGATCTCAAATATCCCCCTAAGTTCTCATGTGTGTGGAGGGTGATTGAGTTCAGCAGCTGAATGTGCTGTTAGGAGGTGGGGCCTAACTGAAGGTGGGTCACCAGAAACATGACCTGGAAAGTAGTATTCTAGTTCTGAGCTTCTCTCTTCTCTCTCTGCTTCCTGACTGCCACGAATTAGGCACATTTTCCTCTGCCATCCTGTTCCTGACATGGAGCTAGTTAATCATGTACTAAAACCGTGAGCCAAAAAAATCTTTTCCTTCAAATTGTGGCTGCTGTGTATGTTGTCCCCACAATGAGGAAGTGACAAAGACAACTCATAAGATAAGGATGGCAGAACAAGATAGAAGGAACCTAGGCCTCTTGCAGTTGGTGAGCCATCATGCTAGCCTCAACCCTGAAGTAAACTTCTGTAGGAGAGAGAAATGAACTCTGTTTTATTGCTGATATGATTATTTTGACTTTTTCTTGTTACAGGAGCCAAACAAATGTCCTAACAATACAGCAACAAAGCTAGAGTTGAAGTTGAGTCCTTTTACTTCCTCACTCAAGCCTTTTCCTTAATTGCCCCACCTGTGTTTTTAAAGGTTCATTCTCTTCAAGTGTTTTCTTTTTCATGACTAAAACTGGTTCATAGTAGAGAGAGGACTTCCATGATCCTCACTGGATAGACAGGGAGACCCAGATCTAAGAGTGGCAGGTGGCCTGCCTTGAGACACAGGGGCAGTCAGACCCCTCTCTCAGGTGGAGTAAGAGGGCTCAGAGATGTCACTTAGCTCTTCCCCTATGTTCTAGGGCTCTGCCCACATTTGAGACTACCTCTTTCCCTATTTTGGGCACCTCATCTACTTTGCAAAA
Source organism: Cuniculus paca (assembly GCA_004365215.1). Lineage (NCBI taxonomy): Eukaryota > Metazoa > Chordata > Mammalia > Rodentia > Cuniculidae > Cuniculus > Cuniculus paca. The sequence goes on from RJWT010019219.1 coordinate 12,604, forward strand.
TATTAATTAAGTCCAACAGAGAAAACTTCATACTGTGACACCACTTGAGTCCTCCCACCTTCCCTTCTTACCATGCAAGCTAGTACCATCACACCAACTCAAGGGGTGTGGACACAGAACACCCAGACTGCAAGGGCCCTGGCCCCACCTCTTCTATGGCTCATTGCCTCGACCCAGCAGGCTTCAGCCTATGGCCTGTGTGTGTGCTCTTGTGGGTTCTGAACATATATTTTCTGTGCTACTATGTCCCATAGCAAATGTTGTTGGGCCCCATACATGTCCGCTCATCACTTACCTTCTCCACATGTGCCTATGGCTTCCTAATGCAAGTATTTTGACCTGCTTGGGGGACATGCTTGACCTGAGTATAAGATGGGATGCAAGTGCAGAGAACAGTCTGCAACAATGGCAGACAGAGGCTGGAGGATAAATGCCTCAGTTCCCTCAACTCACTGGCAGTATAACACTCAACCCAGCAGGACTGAGCTGCAGCTGCTTATGGCAGTCACCTACCCACTGGTGACTTGTAGGGTATTGGCTGCCTTTTCTTGCTGGTCTCATACCCTAATTCCTCTACTGTGCTTCCTAGGATGACCTTCAAACAAACCATTTTCACTTGAATTCTCCTCTCCAGCCTACTTCTGGGCGAACTCAATCTATGCTTTCTCTGGCTTCAGAGGTGGTATCCCCTCCAAAATCTATGCTGAAACTTGACCTCAATGTGGGAAGAGCTATGGTTAGTGAGAGGTAATTGGCACTGTTATAAAAGGGCTCCTGGTTGAATGGAGTGGCCTGGTCCTCTTCTGTCTTCTAATATCCAAGGACACAGCAACAGGGATCATCTTGGAAGCAGAGAGCAGCCCTCCCCAGATATCAATGATAGTGTCTTGATTTTGGCCATCTTGGCCTCAAGAATTCTAAGAAATAAATTTCTGTTCTTTATAAATTACCTATTCTTAAGAATTTTGTTATAGCAGCACAAATAGGCTAAAGACAATGTCTATCCATATATAACTTAGACACGTTTCCACACCTTTTTCTACCCACACCTGTGTTACACATGAGTGTCCTCTACACAGGTGTACAAGTCCTGCTCTGTAGCATGCTCCCTGTATACATGTGGCCTATATATTCCTGTCACATATCCATATATCCATTGTTACACTGTCCTGTACCTTTCTGTCAGGGACAAAGGGCAGCCTGAACCTGGTAAGTTGTGAAGTCTCCAGTGAAGCAGTTGGGACATTAAGAAGAGCATCTTTGACCTCAACTAACCTTGGCTGTGACTGATGTCAGTGGCAGTGCTGACAGGAATTCTAGGTTCCTCTTCCAGTGAGTGAGCTCTGTGTTGCCAACCTGTCCAAGCATTGAGGACTTGGTAAGAAAACACACACGGAGCATCACACAGGAGTGGCCCTTTGTAGTACCTTCATCCACTCTCTCCTCCTGAGCTTACCCTCTTCCAGAGAGTGACCTGAATGTGGCTAATCTAGCCACTAGGCCTTGTGCTGGCATATAGAAGAGAGATGACAAGGTCTCTGTCTTCAAGGGACTGTGGGGTAGGGACATTTGCTTTCACAGAGGCAGGGGTTATGGCTATCAATTTCCATCTCTCCTCCCTCATCCTCATCAAGGAAAGAACATAGCACCTAAGCTTTTAATTCTTCAAGGCCAAGAGTGCTAGACTAACCAGGTGGAAGAAAGGAGCTGGTAGGAATGATGAAAGATGTGTATGTGGGTGGGTAGGCACTTCTCTAGGATGTGGAGCGTGACCTCTGATCTATTTCTTCAAATCCCTGAGCCAGGTCCCATTACTGAGAGATCAGAATTTCTCCATAAAAGCATTATAGCTCCAGAGAAAGCAGATGAGCCAGGCTAGGGCAGTGGGTAAATAGGAAAAAAAATAAACAAACTGAAACACCAGAGCTCAGCCAGATTTGGACACAAGTACACACAGAGTGGGAAGGGGCCCTGGGATTTTATGTCTACCTGGGGTCCCCAAATCAACCTGGAAGGCAGAGGCCCTTGGGTCTGATTGAACTTTTGCTACTTCAATGTGGCAGTATGCTCATAGCATAGTCTTCTCTCCTTGGTACCTGACTTTCCCAAAGATGAAAATGGGATGAATGTTAACAAACTTTCAAGAATTTTTTGACTATTTTGAAAATAATGATGAAACCTGGCATAGTGGTTCAGAGCGCAAAGACAAGATATCTGGCTTTGATATCAGCTGTGTGACCTTGGACACAGAGTTATTAGCCACTTTGTAATTTAATTTTTCTAAAATGGAGATAATAATAGTTCCTAGGTGATAGGTAGCTAAGATGGTTGCATTGATATTTGTAAAACATAAGCCTGGCATATGAGGAGGTGGAGAGCATTATATGAATAATTATCAAATAAAATAAACATACAAGCAATTTGTTGCTATTCATCTCTGAGCCTTGTAAGTATTGTTTCCTCTTCCAGGAAGACTTTCCTTGCCACTCCTTTGCCCAGTGAACCTCAGTCTCACTTGGGTTAGTACTTTCTTGTCACTCCTGGGCTTTCTTCAGCCTGGCTTGATGGTTTTCTCACGTGTTTTCTGAAACACATGAGGCTGGATGGGATCTGTACTTTCCAACAATCAGCCACTCATATGTTTCCTTTTCAATGTTCCCTACCACTTTTACTTGGATATACTTATGTTTGCCTTTAAACTGACTATATTACAGAAGAATGTTTCTTTGGAGTGACAGAAAATCTCACATAATAGTGGCATTAAAACAGAAGTTTATTTCTCTCACGCGTAAAAAATATAACAAATTATTCAAGGCTGTTATTTCCATCTGGTCATCAGACACCAAGGTTCCTTCAATTTCGTTGCTCTCTCATCCTGATGGACTTCCATCTCATTGTCCAAAGTGGTTGTTCAGACTCCAACCATCAGGTCTACACTCTGATGGCATAAAAGACAAAGAAAGGAGAAGGAAGGATTCCTTCTTTTCAGGAGACAGTGACTTTTGCCCATACCAACTCTTCTGATATTCTAATATCTTACCATCCACTTGGCCATACCTAGCTACAAGGGAGGCTAAGAAATGGAATCCTTGTTCTGGATATGCTATGCTTCCACTCACCAAGTGAGAAAAAAAGGGAGGGTTGTGAATGAATACTGGAGGAAGACAGCACTCTATTGCATTAACTTCATAGAGACATTTTCTGCCACTACCCTAAACAATATTACTCATTATATCTCTAGCTTCATAAGCTTGTTAAAGATTTTCCTGCAACAATTTAAAATTAATACTTAGCCATTGAAGTTATCACGTGTATAGATAGAGTATAGGTGAAAGGAGATTGTTACTTGGTGATCCCTAATGGTCCATGTCTGTCAATGTTCATAGCCCTGTATGGATCCCTCCTCTTGAATACAGGCTGGCCTAAGCAGCAGAAAAATTCTGGGGTAGTTCCAGTCCTCAGCCCTAAGAAAGCCCAGCAGCTTCCTCTTTAGTGCTCTGGAAAACTGACTTTCAAGTGCCATGTGCATGTTCTTACCACCTGAAGATTACCATTGTGTAACAAAGCCCTAGCTAGCCATATGAAGGGACCATGTGAAAGAGAACAGAAACCCCCAGGTGACAGGGATCACTAAGCTTAGCGATACATGGTCACAACTGAGGTATTCCCATCAGCTCCTTAGCTATTCATGCCACCAAGCTGACATCCTATGGAAGAGAACTGAGCTGTCCTACCTGACACAAGAACACACATATATGATGATTTCCTCCTAAGATCCTAGATTTTGGGGTGGTTTGTTATGCAGCAGTAGAAAACCAAACACATATTTATCTATGCAACACCTAAAATCATATTATGCACCACTACCCTTTGGAATATTCTGGATTCAGTAGATGCTCTAATAAGAGGTCCCCATTCTTTCTTTCACAGATCACACAGTATCTGTGATACATAATTGAAGCGAATTTTTGAGGACTGACTATGTGCCAACATGATCACAATAACTGCTTACATGGTCTAAGTTTCCCCTATTGTCCTTTTTTACCTGAGAGCTGCCAGGAGAAGATTTTCACAGTGTAAATCTGATCATATCACTCCCAGGTATATTACTCACTTCAAAGTCCAAAGGGGTCTTCTTGGGTTCAAGTACACATTCAGACTCAACAGATGATCATATGCCACACTTGCACTGACCTACTCTGGAGGATGAAGAGCAGGAACTTCAGTTTTTCAACATGACACTCAGTGTCATAGGTGCTCCTTTGAGCAGAAGTCCATGTTGCCTTCAGCAGAGCAGGACTGCTAAGGTATAATTGGAAGTCCCACTAGGCAGGTGCAGGACCAGTCCTGGTGAAAGGTTTTCATGTCCCATGGAAGACAAGACTTTGGACCTGCCCAGGTACATGTGTCGCCATGCTCAGGAAGCCCAAGATATAATTTCCAGCCAACTATTTATAGCTCTTTCCAGTTGTTGTTAAAAATGACAACTTAATTTTTTAGAACAGTTTTAGATTTAAAAAGTGCAGGAGGGTAGTGCAGAGAGTTCCTATGTATCCCACCACCAGTGTTCTGTATCATTAGCATCTTACATTAGTGTGGTACATTTGTTTCAATTAATGACCCAATACTGATCCATTATCATTGGCTAAAGTCCGTACTCTATTTGGATTTCTCCAGTTTTTATGTGCTGTACTTTTTCTGTCCCAGGAGCTCATCAAGTATACCATACCACATCTCACTGTGAAGTCTCCTTAGTGTCCTCTTGGATGTGAGAGTTTCTCAGACTTTCCTTGCTTTTGATAGCTTTGACACCTTTAAGGAAAATTAAGTAAGAAATTGTATAGAATATCTTTCAGTTGGCATTAGTCTGATGTTTATCTCATGGTTAGACTGGGGTCATGAGTTGGGGACTGAAGGTCACAGAAAGAAAGCATCAATTGTGCTACACCATATCAAGTGTAGACACTGTCAGCATGACTTGACTCTTGATGTTCACCATGGCCACTGGGTATGTGAGGGCTCTCCACTGTGAATTCAGTTTCTCTCTCTTTCCATCTTGTACAATTGGAAAGGAAGTTACTATGCAAGCCACACTTAAGGATTCAGGGGTTATGGCTCTGTTCCTTGGGTATTAAATAGGTACTTATTGGAATTCTGCATGAGAAGTTTATTTCTTCTCTTCATTTATTCATTTATTTGTTCAGATATTTATACCAGTATAAGCCAATGCATATTTATTTCATATTTTGTTACAATCAAATATTACTTTATATTGTTTCTCAAATTTTTTGTTATGGCCATTGGGAATTCTTTAAGTTGCCCTATGTCCTTTGACACTCTTCCATCTGTGTGTGTGTGTGTGTGTGTGTGTGTGTGTGTGCATGCCTGTGTATATGTGTTGAGCTTTTTAAAGTTTTCTGACACTGTAAGATGTTACAGGCTCACCTTGAATATTTCCTGATATTGACAAGTAACCAAAGGTCAAATTGACTTGCAAAAGGGGAAAGGTTTGGTTAGTTCAAGCCTCATCGTCTCTTTGAGCTCTGTGCTCTGGGCCCCTCGCTTTCCTCGCCTTAACGCACCTTTCCTCTCGGCCCTTTCCAGGAAAGAAGCAGAGGCAGTCACCCCACTCACTGCCTGTTCACCACACCTCCATGCTGGGCTCTCTGGGATGGGGGTAGGCCCTGTTCTCCAGCAGCTGCCAGTCTGATGGAGGAGGTTATCCTTCAAGAGAAAATCACAACAGAGATAAGGGCACTAATACAGGAGACGGGTAAGCCCAGAGGGAGCAGGCCCTGGGGTGAGAGGTGTTTGCGAGGCGGTGTTGGGCTTCCCGACCTCCGAGGAGGCACTGTAACTGGACCTTGAAAGGCGGTGTGCTTGGCCACAACACTCCTGTC
>RJWT010019220.1:0-18490 GCA_004365215.1 Cuniculus paca
TGGTTTCCAGTGGTTAGGTGACAGTTTGTTTTGTAGTTTCCTTTGTGTTTATTTTGCTCAGAGTTTATTGGCCTTTGATGTTGGGTTGATTCTTTCATCGGTTTCACCATCTTTTCACCAGTTTTTCAAAATTTTATCCACTATCTTTTTAAACATTCCTTCTGCCCCATTCTTTCCTTCCTCTCCTTTTGAAAATCCATTGCATGTATGACTGTCCGATTCATATTGTTCTCTAATGAGCTGTTTCGTGTTTCATTCTTTTTTCTTTCTGTGCTTCACTTGGTGCCTTTTTTAAATTGATTTGTCTTTGACCTTATTGTTTCCTTCCCCTTATGTGACCAATCAACTTGTACTCTTACTGAAACCCATTTAATCTTTTATTTCGTATTATGTATTTTATATATGAGGTATGAATATGTAACATATGATGAATACATATGGATAATATGTAATAATATATTACATTAATACATGTGTTAATGTGAAATGAGTATATATTAATAGGTAATATGTGTATGTATGTAATCATATATGTAGTAATATATTAAAGATATATATTAAACATGTGTTTGTTCAATGAAAGGTTTGTTCTCCGGAATTTGGTTCACATAGATGTACATTCTTTTATTATTATTTTACAGCTTTAAAAAGATAAGATTTTTCATTTATTTGCTCTTTTCTTGTTATCTTCCATTTATAGTGGGAACCACAATATTTTGCAAACTTCTATATCCTACCTAGCGTAAAATTCTATCTATGAAATACCGGTTACCCTATTGATTTTTTCAGAATTTTCAATATTACTGGAAAATTGCAAAAAGAACACAAAGAATTCCCACATGTCCTTCATCTAAAGAGCTCATTCAGGTTTTGCCAACGGTCCTCACATGTCACTTACAGAAGTAGAATTCAAACTGGAGCTCCCACTGCATTTAGCTGTTACCTACACTCGGCACTCTTCAATCCAGAATGATTCTCCAGTCTTGCTTGGGCCTTCGTGTTCTTCACTTTTTTAAGATTATTAGCCAACTGCTTCAATACTACCCCTTAATGTGTCTTATGGTTAATACATTGTGTCAACTTGAGCAGTTTAGAAGTTTAACTGAGAGACTCAGCAGGGAGCCAGGGTTCTTACTTTGTAAATATCCTTATCCTGTGCAAAGGAGGGCAAGGACATTGTGTGAGTGTTACACCCACCCTGAGGGTTTTGGTGGGGGGGTGGCCTAGGTACAATTTGAGGGTAGAAAAGAGGCTTGGTTTGCTCTTTTGCTCTGACTGCTGCCTTGAAGTGTTGGCCCAGTACATGCCACCCTGTCTTGGAGCCAGCTGATTATGGACTGAAATCTCCAGAAACTGTGAGCTAAATAAACCTTTCCTTGTTTCACTTTGGTGTCAGGTGTTTGTCTCAGCAGAAAAAGTAACCAAGACAATGTGAGTTTGCCATGCCTCTCCATGACTCCGTGGAGGCTGTGGATTTAGGCAAGAATGTGACAGAAGTCAGGATGCACTCGTCTCCCTGCCTGCTGGGGGATCGTTAACTTGGGTCACATGATTAAGAGATATCTCCCAGCTCTCTCCACTGTACAGTTACCACATTTCCTTTTAGAATTAACAGTTGTCATAACTATGAACTTTGAGACTATGTAAATATTCTGTCATTTCTCTTACTTGCACCCACTAATCTTAGCATGCATCGCTGTATTTTCCCTGCATTAATTAGTACTATCAAGTGAGTTTTCTAGTTCTACATGTACTAGTTGAAATTCTGCTGTAAAAAGAGTTTTCTCCCTTCCCATGTGTGTCTTTGCTTTTCAAAGCCCAAGGTAGACTTACAGATTCTATAAACAGAAAGCCAGTCACTCACCTTTACTCTTGTCAGTTACTGTATTTAGTTGCTCGAATTATCCCCGATTGGACCAGTAGGCATTTCTTCAAACTGGTCACAGTGTCCTGCAATATGTAGCAGTATCTGTCAGTGCTTACTTACTTTCTGGCTATCCTTGTTCTTTCCCTGTCCTGCTGTGGAATTAGCCTTTTCTTTAAAGAACTGGAGTCCCTTTAGAAGTGAGTTGTATTTAACACTAACTTCGGAATTGAGTGTGTTTCTTGCTACTGGTTTTGCTGCTTGCAGATCTCAAAGAACAGCAATAAGAAACGTGTACATGTATGCACATTCCTTCCTACACGTGTACCTTGAATCTGTTTGCCTTGATACCGCCAATGCCAGTCCAATGGCAGTGTTCATTCTAAGTGTCCCCCTTCGTATCTGTAGCTCTTCGGTGAGAAGCCTGGGTGCCATGACCCTCAATGCTTGTATCTATTGCTAGCTCCTCATATGTAAAAGAATACCCTGGACCCACAGCCCACCCCCCAATCAAGAGAGCTGCAACACTCAGCCAGCTTCCTCTGTAGCCCCACCTGGCCACCTCCTGTCTCAGCTGTCTACCAGAAACCAGCTAGGCCACCTTCTCTTTGGTCCCCTCCACTTGTGATAGACTTGGCCCCCGCCACCACTGAGCTCTGCCACCTTGCTCTTTACTTTGTTTTGTTTGATTTGGTTTGGTTTGGTTTGGTTTGTTGGTTTGTTTTGAAGACAAAACCATTATTAGAATTTTCTTTCCTGGGAATACGAAAAAAAGGAAAAGTCATTCTTATGTGTTTAAAGTGGCCATTGTATATTATCGTGAACCAAGGACAGTTTTGTTTAGGTGACTTTGACATGCTTAGGAGAATATTCTGACTTTAATGTTGTCTGATTTTGCTGCTTTGAATAAGATGGAGCCAATTCTCATTACAGAATGACTCGCCGAGGTGTCAGATGTAAATGTGTCAAATGTAAATGTGTAAAAAGCGCCCACTTTTCCGTGCTGCCATCTGGAGAGAGTAAGACCATTCAGAACAGACCTGCCCTGGCCAAATGGGCCAGAGATCAGATGACTGTGTAAGTCAGAGACCTGCCAAGCACAGGCACGGCCTTCTCAGAAGGTCCTTCAGACTCAACTCAGTCTTTGATTTCTCTTAGCAGAAATGATCCAAAAAGGGTCACTCCCTGACCTCGTGTTTGCTGCCAGCCACGTGTGTACTGAGGCGCATACTCATGCTGAGGGCTTCTCCTCAGGGACTAGAGGTGGGAGATGGTGGCATGCGTTGCTGATGAGAAATGTATCTGCTTCTTTTTCTCTGCGGCATCCTATTTATAGGCTTCTCTTCATTGTTTAACTTCCTAGTATCGGGGGAGTCTAGATTTGCTTTTAACATGCAGGTGGCCTCAGGACCATTTCAGTAGGCAGCCCGGCTGTCACCCAGCCTTCCCCAGGCTCTCCTGCAGGAGCGAGGGCTGCTCCTATCCTTTCTCCAAAGGGCCAAGCGGTGGCGTGTTTGAAATAGCACAATACACTTACCTCCTAGTGCTTTCTGATGGTTAGGGTCCTCATTTTAAAAGTCACAGTCTGACTTCTGCCACTGGTAATATGGCAAATAAATTTTTTTAAATCTTTTTAAAGAATGTGCTGATTAAAACGTAGTGGTGGTGGGAGTCCTTGGAAGCTGTGAAATCAGGAACACAGAGCAGCAAGACAGCATGGGGCTGACTTCGCCCAGGCGGTTTTGATAAACTGGGTGAACCTTAGCTTTGCCATCCGTGTACACCTGCTGTTGCTCATGGTTACACAGACAAACCCCAGGACCCTTCCACGGTGCACCTGTTTGGAGAGATACCCCCTATATAAATCTGGAGCCTAAAGGGCTTCATTTGCAGTTGGAGGGTGAATAAGAAAAGAATCTACCTATTCCCCAGGAACTATAAGAAAATATACTTGTCTCAAATTATGGCACCAAGCAGAGAGAGAGAAAGAGAAAGTCCCTTGATAATTTATAACCATATGTTGATCTCCACAAGGGATTTTAGCTCAAAGGCAAATTCTCTGGATAGTTTAAAAATATCTCAACTGTAAATTTTAGTTTAACCCAGAATGGTGGAGCTCTTGGATGCCTGGCACAATCAAGAAGAGCTCATATTTAAGCTATATCTCAACACTTTTTCCACAGATTAATTTCCAGGCAATGTGAGCTCTTTAAAAAAGTATATCAGAGCACCATGGAGAAAAGTACCATATAAGAACCAGCATAGTATATAAATAGCAAAATGACACAATATAAAATATATATGTTTAATACTTTTAAAGATAGAAAATATGGCTGAAATCAATCATCTCTGTGAAGGATTAAATAGAACTTCTAGAAACAAAAATATAAAATTAAAACCTCAGTGCAAGAATGTAGCAATAGATTAGAAATGGCTAAAGAGGGAGTCAGGAGCCAGAAGATGGATTTGAAAAAATTATACAGAATATAGCACAAAAATGCCAACGTGAAAAATGTGAAAGAGATAAGAGATACAAAGATGGAATTTGTAACATGTTGAGTCAGAATGTCTGAAAAAAAGAGAAATAATGGAGTAGATAATATTTAACAGAGAATGACTGACAATTTTCAAGAACCAATGAAAGACAAACCTTTACTTTCAAGAAACCCAGTGAGCTATAGGCAGAATAAATACAAAGAAATATGAACACTTATACCACAGGGAAACTGCCAGAGGCCAAGAGGTTTTACTTCTTTATTTGTTTCTTTGTTTATGATGGAATCTCATTATGCTGTCCAGGTTAGTCTCAAACTCATGCATTCCCTACTTCTCATGTAAGACAAACAATGTGATATTTAAAGAGCAAAATAAAAAACAGTTAATAAGAAGTAGGGAGATAGCTTGTTCTCAATGAGGGAGGGGACCAGGAGATGGAGGGAAGGTAAGGATGAGGGATGAAGAAAAGGAATTGGAGTGTTCTGTCTGTGTACCAAGTCCACACAAGGAATGGAAACGTTATGTAATACACGTGTACTAGTAAACTAAAGTTTTAAAAAAGCAAAACTTTTTCTTTAAATTGATGAATGAGTACATGCTTGCTCATGGTAGCATAAATGCATAGGCTGTCTACAAAGTAAGTATTATTTTTATGTCTTCGTTATTTAACAAGAATAATTTAAACATGTATAGTTATTTGAATTTGATTTTTTTGTGGTGTGAAATACGGTTCCAATGTTATTTGATGCCAGGTAGGTAGGTCACCCCACCATTATTCATTAAGAGTCATCATTTTGCCATTGGAATGTGTTGTCATATGTAGAACTTTCATACACACTGGGATTTATTACTGGACCTTCTCTTCTATTTTATGGCCATATCTATAGTCATTGATTTGTCTCTTCCTACCTCAAAAGCATATTGATTTTATCACAGCAGCTTTTTTCTGGTTTGATGTTCCAGTATTTGGTAAGGCATGTCCCTTTCATTATTCTTTTTCTTATTTTTCTTGGTTATCTGAGGGTACTTATTCTTTCAAATGAACTTTTTAAAGATCATTTGATTCAATTCCAAAAGGGCTGCATTAAATTTACAAATTTATAGTGATGTCTTCCCACTCAAGAATAAGAAATGTCTTTGCATTTGTTCAAATCTTATTTTATGACCTTCAATAAGATTTTATAGTCTTTTTCACATAGGTCCTGTGGCTTTCTTGTCACATTTACTCATAAATGTTTTATGGGTTTTTATCATTATTATGAGTAGACTGTTTTTTTCCTTTTCCATTTATAATTATTTATTGCTAATGCAGAGAAGAGTGATTAATTTTGACACATTTATCATCTGCCCAACTACTTCATCATAATTCTTTCATAATTTTAATCTTCTTTCACTAGTGTCTCTTGGTTGTCTAAGTATACTGGTACATGATCAGCAGAAAGAAATAGTTGTCAGTTGTCATTTCCAAATGTTAATTGTTCATTTTCTTGTCTCAGTATATTTCCTCTTTTGAATAAAGACAGTGATAAAAAGTATCCCTGGAAACACTTTTAACTGGAAATACTTTGTGATCAGCTAAGATGACATATTTAGAGAATTTTCTAAATGACACATTTAGAAAATATTGCTTTTCCTTAAAGTGTTTACTTGGAATGGCTCCTACATTTTAAGACTTCTGTTATTCCTGCTTTTGCTCTGGGGTTTGAGATAGGCCCTCTACTTTATCTTGAAAGCCATTAATTTGAGTTTCAGTGGTGATCATCCTCCCTAAATTTCTCAAGTTTTCTTGGTTCAAAAATTGGGGTTCTCTAGGGCTAGGGATTTAATTCAGTGGCATAAGCACCTGTCTGGCAAGTGCAAGGTCATGAGTTCAATCCCCAGTACCAAAAAAAAAGAGACAGAGAGAGAAATAGGGATTTTCTTGAAAGCCTTCTGTGTACTCTGCTTGGTTCTTCTTGTGTTATATTTGGAGTGTTGGTCTTTTGTTGTCATTAAATTGTCAAACTGTCATCGTTCTTGTCTTAGTTGCTTGTCTCTTGTGGCTGAGACAAGATACTAGACACCCAAGGTTAAAGGAAGAAAGGTTTATTTAGCTCACAGTTTGTGGAGGTTTCAGTCCATAATCACCTGGCTCTAAGGCCGGGTGGCACAGCAGAGGGGCAACTGTTCATGGCAGACAGCAAAAGCAGCAAGAGCTAAAGGGGGAAACAAGCCTCTTCTTGCCCCTTTTATCTTATCCAGACTGCTGGGATTAGGGTGGTGCCAATCCAATCAGCAAACTGATCCAACAGTCACCTACCCTTAAGGGCACCCTTAATCCCAGCACTGACCCATGAATCAGTCACAAACTAGATTCAGCTGCCTCCAGAAAAACCATCTAAAAGTGCATGTGGCATTGGGGGGACATCCAGACATGCACTGTAACACTTCTCCTCCAGCAACCAGATTCTGTTGCTTTTTCCTCTCTACAGGGAGGACCTCTCGATGGAAGGGTTGTCCATTGCCAAATCTTTGGCAATGGACAATAACTGCAGGCCCAGAAGTACGGAAAGCCGTGGTGGTCTGATAGAATGATCAATGACCCTCGCCTCTTGCAGAAGTGCAGAGGTTGATGGGTCACAATGGAGGCTCCTGGAGGAAGCCCCCTAGTTCCTGGTCTCCCTGGGCTCTTCTGGTCCCAGAGCAAGAGCAGACCCAGCCTCTCCATTCAGCCAAGAAAGCCAACCACCCCAGAACCACAGGCTGAACTGCCGGACACCTCAGCAGCTATGTGGCCTAGTTGTACCAGACAGGAGCCTAAGACAGAAGAAAGGAAATGACCTATTTGATACTATTCCTAAGCTTTGTCTTGATATTACCCAGCACATATTTTTATACCTGGTAATCCCCTTGGAAGAAAAGAGCAGATCTTGGGAGAAAATGACACCCTAGCAGTCAGAAAATAGTCATTTTTTTGTGCACTAGTATTAGATATCTTAATTGGGCTCCCTCTTTTACCTTTAAAAGGATAATCAAGGAGGCACGCATGTTATTGTTGTGACACACATCTGAATCGAGTGATCTGACCAAGCCAAGGGTTTGGCCTGGGCAGCGCTTGGACAGCAAGCCCAGGGCCCCACAAGAGTGGAGCCTCCCTTCTGGGATAGAATGGTACGAGGCATCACAGCAGCTCACACTGAGCGACTCCGCAGCAAGCCCGGAAATAATCGCAGGCAGCCTCAGGCGCCATGGCCTTGGTTCATTTTCGGTGGGAAAGGCAGGAAGAACTCATGGAATGGGGCATCAGAGACACGGTGAAGACCCGCCAAGGGCAGCGGCATCTGGTGCCCTCAGCTCGAAGACAGAGGGAGCCCCAGCGAGCAGAGAATGACAAGACAGCTTGGTACCTGAGGGGAAAATGAGGGGCCTGTGACAGAGTGTAAGACAGACGCAAGCTGGAGAGGCTTTGGGCAAAGAAAAGGAACTCGGGGAGGATTATATTCAGAGGAAGTGCACCAAAACAAAGCTGTTTTGTGAAAGAAACTCTCCTGGGGCAAAAATCCTATTGCACTCCACATTTTAATAGAGCTTCTCTTCCCAAGGTCTTCAGAAAAACCCTTCAGAAGCCAGTTAAGATAACATAGGGAAACTAGATAGTAAAAAAAAGATGCTTTGTGGGGTTTTTTGATAGCCAAGACATTCTGAATTGGTACCTTAAATGCACAGGGGTGAGACGACTCTGTGTGCCGGGGCTCTGCATGCAGCCCTCTCAGTCGCCCATAAAGAGACTGAGCTGATGGGAGACAGACTCACTGACAGAGCCCAGTTCTCCGTCCCCCACTCGCTGCTCTCTGCAGTCTCCACTCCTGAACTCTCCATCCGCCCCCAGGTCTGGTTCTCTAGGGTCAGTGGTCTCTGGCTCCTCACATCTCAAGCCAGCCAGTCCGGAAACTCCCGTGTCTCCATCAGGCTCCAGCTTTCACCTGGAATTTTCCACAGCCTGGACTGGGCTGAGTTCTGGATACCAGAGAGGGGGGATCCTGGTCCACACAGCCCTCCTTGCTCACTGAGAGGCCCGAGGAGCAGGGATCCCCGCTTTCATGGTGAGAAGCGCTGAAGCTGGCAGGCAGCCTTGAAAAGCTCCAGACCAGAGCTAGGAGAGCCTCTCTGTGGGGAGAAGAGCCTCGGGGAGATCTAGAGGACAGGGGTCCTCTAGAAATAGTGAGGGCAAAAGGCAACTGGAAGGAAGAGAAACACTCGGCTCTGGAAAGGGCCTAAGATGCTTGCAAGGCGAGCAGCACCAAGGGCCCGGATGAGGCCGCCTTTGCAGCTGACCCGCAGTTCACTCTTAGGTGCCTAGGAAGCCAGCAGTTTGTGCTCTGACTGCTCAGTTCTGGTCACCAAGAGCCTGTGGTTTCAGATTCCCCCATCTTGGAAGCTGGGTAGCACTCAGCCGGCTTAGGCAAATCCTTGGTCCAAAGGAAATAGGGCAGCGGTGGCGGTGGGGGCATTTCCTTGGGGTGTTTTGAAACATGCAGTTTTTAGGCTGCCTTCTAAAACCAGTCAACACTTTCAATGTAAGAATTTTCACCTTTCCATTGAAGCTGACCTCCGGAAGACATAACGGCTTCACACCTAACACACAAGTTGGCCAAGCCCAATGGCTCCTTCTGTTCCAGTCCTATTTATTCAGCCTTTCACAATTCAGAACATCTGCGTCGAGCACTTGCTGTGTGCTAGGCTCTTTCCATGAATTATTTTGTTCAGCCTCCAAAGCAACCCCACAAGGGAGGAACCACAATCATCCTTGTTTCAAAATAAGAGGAGACAGTAGGCACTTAGCTGACGTCACGCAGCTAACAAGCTCCAAGGAGCATAGGACCGGGTAAGAGCAAGGTTTAACCGAGTGTTGCCTGCGACCTGGCTGGGTTGACCCCAACTCTGTGACAAGTTCTGACATGGGACTTGCCATGGTGAAGTCATTAGCAGTGCTGCAGATCAGCTGGTGCACAGGCCTCTGTCTCTCCAGCTTCTTCCCCAGGAGAGAGTCATCTTTGTCTCTGTGTTGGTCAGCTTTTCATAGCTGTGACAAAACACCTAAGAAACTCGGTTTAAGCAGGAAAGGTTTCTTTTGGCTCGTGGTTTCAGCGGTTCCACCCGTGGTCCATCAGCTCCACTGCTTTCGCCTACAGTGAGGCAGAACATCATGGTGGAAAGGTGCGGAGGAGGAAAGCTGCTCACCTCATGGTGGCCAGGAAGCAGATAGCAAGGAAAGCGCTGGGGATCAGGTACAGTTCCCAAGGTCATGCCCTGTGACCCTTTCACTACCCCCTCCCCACTTCTGTCTCCTCCCAGCAATGCTATCAAATTACAGGTTGATCTATTGATGAAGTTCAAGCCCTCGTGACCCAGTCACCTCCACTGACCCCACCTTTGAACACTGCCGTGTGTGGGCCAAATGTGGGTGTTTAGGGGCCCTCACGTTTAACCCATGACAGTCTCTCTGAGGCCAAACTGAAGTGGCCTGGGGCCTCGGATCACTCTCTTTCCCAGGTCTCTTGGTGAGGCTAAGGGCACCAAAGAAGATGCCATCCCAGTAGGGGAGACGGATGAGGGTCCTGCAGCCTCCTCAGCTGACCTCTGTCACCGTAGGCACTTCGCTAAGATGGAGAAATTGATCCAGAACTTGGGAATAAGGCAAAGGAGGAGGGCAAGGCCTCCCAGTGTCACACAGGAAACTGGCTTAACAGACTTAGCCAGTGATGAGTCACTGACCCAGGCTCTGGGGGTGATTTTGCATTCAGCCCACTATGTCCCATTAAGGAAAGGCCCAGACTACACTGACGTGTCAGCTGGTACCTTTGCTTCTGGTGAAGATGCAAACAATTCATCCCTGTGGCAACGTTTTCTTAGCCTGTAAGTCATTCACCTGTTCTGTGCCGTGCCACCTCATCCCAGCCTTCTTCCTCCAGTGCCCGCTTAATTCCTCACGCTGTCCTTGGAAATAGCTTCTCCCTCGTGCAGGCTCCCTGATTCATACACTGAAGATCTTGGACACATGCTCACTTTGTGTTATCATAGTATCTATAAGATTTTTTTTTTTCAGTGCTAGGAATTGAACCCAGGGAACGCTGAGCCACCTCCCTGGATCTTTTTATTTTCTTTGAGGCAGGATCCCACTGAGTTGCCTAGGCTGGCCTTGAACTTACAATCCTCCTGCCTCAGTCTCTTGAGTAGCTGACATGCACCACCACGCCTAGTGCACTCCTAAGTTTTCAAAAGTATCACTTGACACTTGTGTTTGGTGTTGGTGCTTCCTCTGTGACCAGAAATAACCACATCCAGAGCCCTGTCCAGGGACCCCAGACAAGACGCAGGAAGCTATTTGTGCTTTGGTGGGATACGAGTTGGTTAGATACAGAATTGAGAGGGCTGCTGACAGATAAAGGTCCTTCCCTCTCTCCACATCCCAGGCATTTCTGACTTTGACTTAGTGGTTTATTTTGAAGCCTATTTGTATGAAGTCCATTTAGGGAGCTGAAGGTCACATCATCTTCCAGCCTTGGGTAATCTTGCATTTCTGTTAAGCTTTGGGACGTGGAGAATTTGGTGAGGTCTTCAAGCTAGCCATCTATTTTCATGATGCACGTACGAGCTTTGCTTTCAGGCTGTGCTCTGTAGTTGTGTCCAAAATCACCTGTGATCACTGAGAGGCCAGAACATTTCCCTGGCAGTCACCTGGACAGCTCCCTGCAAACTGGTGGGAGTGGGGGCAGGGAGGTGCCCAAACTGAGAAATGCTAGAGTGTGTGTGGACCATGCCGAACTGATTCTTGGGGGTAAGGGCTGTGCCCCCAGCTGAGCACAGTATCCCACATCGGAGGAGTTTGGATTGAGACGAGTTCAACTGCAGACTCTACCACCTACTTGCTGTCTGGGCACAGGCCACTCACATTCCTTCTCTGTCAAATGAGTATCTATTCGTGCCACAAGTGCACCCTGAGACCTGGGAGTCCACTGCAGTCAGATAAGCTCATGGGTCCTAAGTATTTAAAGTGTGGTGCTTGGTCATTAGCACACCTCAGTGACGAGTGGCTACTTACACACTGCCCTCCCTGACTGGGCGTTAGTGTACACATGTCCTTGGGAGGACTTACAGATTCTCTTCCCAACCACAGAGTATGAATCAAACTTTCCAGGTGGGGAGTAGATCTGAGGCAGCCCCAATATGCAGGGCATTAGGATGGTGTTCAGGTGCCCACCACAATGACCATCACCCAGGGGAGACTGCTGTCTCCCCACCCCCGGCCGCCCTTAGGGGTGCCGGGAGCTCACTCGGCTGTCAGACTGTTAGAGGATAGGTCTCTTTAAGCAGAGTAGAGCCAGAGGCTGAAAGTCTGGGAGACAGGACCTTGGCCGCTGCCCAGGTTGTACCGCTAGGAAACGGAAACGTCACTGTGCATCACAGCTCCCTGCAGGCAGGGGTGGGGGGCTGCCTGAGGAGCAGGTCTCTTCTGATGCCAGCCTCTTTGCCCTGCACTCAAGAGTCCAGGACACCCGAGCTGATGTGCTCCCCCCCACTACAATTCTCAGGTCACATCTCCTCCTCTCCTCAAGGCGGCTTTCCTGACCACCAGAGTGAAGTTTTCCCACTGCGGTGCCCTCTTCATTTCCTTCCTGCCAGGTTCTACACTCCACAGCTGTCTGATTTGTTTGCTGGTTATCTTTTGTGTGTCTTCCCGAGCATCCTAGGACAGGAGGATCAGATCCAAACCTGTCTTGTGTTCCTAGCACTCAGAATCAGGTCCGGTGCATAGTAGGTGCTCAGCAGATATTGCTGAATGCGCAGGTACACGGGGAGCTGCCAGACAGGCCCTTCCTGAGTGCCCTGTTGGTACCACCCAGCCCATCTGGAGTCAGAAATGCCATTGGACTGGAGAGCTGAGCCTGGGTGTGGCTCTCACAATAACCCAAACCCTGCAGCCATATACAAAGCACCTGTACCTCGAGGGCACCGAAATTGAACACACTCTCCGGACGCCTTGGGTGTGTCTGAGAGTATGAATTTTTGTGGACTGGGGAAGAGCATAGGACCATCATCTCCAGCCTCCGGCCTCTGTACCTGTCTGTGCACCCTTGGTTCTTTGAGGGCTTTAATGGTGAAGGCTGCAGCTCTCCTGTGTGTCAGTCAGTGAGTAGAAGGTAAGGTATGTAGTGCACATGGAAGGGGCCGCGTCTGCCCGTGGTGGCCACTTGGGTCCCCGACAGGTGCCTCTGTCTGCAGAAGCTGGACACAGCTGCTGTGCCAGGATGGGCTCATGGCGGAGGAGCAGATAGGATTCTTGACGTTTTCTGGACTGTGCACCCTGCCCCTGGTCCTCCACGCCCATGGCCTCCTCTTCTTGGCTGTCAGCGGCCTCATCAGAGCCTTACTTCATCGTGGCTTCATAGTGGGGTGAGGTGAGCCCAAGGGGATTCGCCCCCAGGGCCTAGTGTGGGATGCCTCAAGGTCTGGTCAGGGTAGGGTGAAGGTACGTTCTAGACACAGAAAAGCCACATGGGTGAAACAGGCCTACAGTCAGCATCCCGAAGTGGAAAAAAACAAACGGGTTTCTTTTTGTCTTTAATCCATTTTCTATTGCTGTAAAAGGATACCCCAGACTGGGAAATTATAAACAACAGAAGTTTATTTGACTCATGGTCCTGGAGGCTGAGAGCAGCATCGGGCAGGGACCTGTTCTGTGTCATGACATGAAACACACCGGAGGCCATGCGGAAAGGAGACCGGACTCACCCTGCTCCTCGGGAACCCACTCACACAGTAGTCGTCCTGCTCCTGTAGTGGAGCGTTGATCTGCTCACGGCCGGACTGTGCCGTAAGACGGCGGCCGTTAGGTTTTCCCGTGAGCCCTACAGGGACTGTCCTGACCGTAGCTTCCCTCGAGGGGCGTCAAGGGCACAGTCCTTAAGAAGCGAGCACTTGTAAGATTTCTTGGGGTCAAGGAACCCGGTGGAGAAACAAAGTAGGGGTTAAGAAGCAAAAGAAGCCAACTGGGCTCTGGCTGCTCAGCCACAAGGAGGCAATGCCCAGGCTCCCTGTTCCAGGTAAGCGAAGACAGCTTTCCCTCTCTGGGACAAGTCTCAGGACTCACCCCCTCGAATGCCTTCACCTGGGGCCACAGGCTTGCCTTCCACACTCGCTGAGCCACACCACCTGGACCCGCGCTTGTGGCAGTGCCCGGTCTGTGACACTTGTCTAGAACCCTCACCGAGGGAGTCATTAGCACCAAATGGACCTGTTGCTCCTGCCGCCATCACTGTAATGTAACAATTCCCATTTCTACCGTGTTCAGGAAATTTAATTAGTGTTAAAAAGCAGCTTATTTGGCAAGATGACAGTTTTTAACCTGGGTAAACGACTTCCTTTATGATTGTAAATTAAGCTGTTGTGTCTTTTGCATGCATCACGGTTGTCCTCATAAATACTGCAGGCAGTTGTCAGGGTCTCGCTTGACTACCTTTCCCATTACAGCTTTATCGTCATCCCTGTAGGAGTGGGGAGTCCATTCCATCTTGATGATAATGCGGAAGGGGTGGCAAGGGGCTCGCTTTGGCAGGAAACTGTGCCTTGGTCAGTGTCTCTGTGCTTAGTGATCAGATCCTAGGCCTGGCCCTGCGTGGGACGTTCTCAGCTTCCCATCGGGCCTGCTGTCCACAGCCTTTGTAAAGGGCACGGCAGGGCTTTAAAGCTGCTTTTGTCTTAATTGCAAATAATTAGGAATCAAATATTTGCCAATGACCACTGATTCCCAAGCTAGAGAGAACCCGAGTGTTTGTAATGACTTCCCTGGCCACAGGTGGGCGCGGGTGTTTTCTTAACACTGACCCCTCAGCACAGCCCTGGGGAGGGCCGAGAGAGTCCAGCTGCAGGCTATTCAGTGTGGGCACCTGATGCACATGTGATACTGGTTGTCAGAGGCAATCGGGGCGAGGAGGAGGAGCAGGAGCAGGTGGAAGAGATGGAAGAACAGGAGCAGGAGCACGTGGAGGAGGAGGAAGGCGAGAAAGGTGGACACAGTGGAGTGCCCACCTACCACGAGCTGCTGTTTCCTGACTGCCTGGCTACATTTGGCAGTCTCTGAAAGTCCCGCTCTGCCCTGGCTCGCCAGCACCACAGTTGCCTTTGCCACCCAGAGACATGGCTACGGGCCGGTCTCCCTTTGGGCCTCTGTCCTGCGTTTCCTCCCACCCCTGCAGGGGATGCAGAAGTACCCACAGAAGGTCAGTGTGTGTAGGCCCCCACCTCGCTCCCCATCCCAGTCCCTAACCCCGTGCTGGAGCAGTGGTGCCCGCTCAGCATTAAGGAGCTCAGCGCTGACACCTCTTGTGTATGTGAAAATGTAAATGTCCTGGAGCCACTGAGGACAGAGACCCAGCACCTGTGAGACCCATGACGCTGTGGGGCAGGGCACTCACTCTTGGGCTTGTGTTGCAGCAGGTGCCTCCCAGAGGGAAGCACTCCCGGGATGAGTTGGAGCTGCTCAGCCCGACGGATGGAGCAATGCAGGGAGGAGCACAGCCAGGCAAACCGCGCCACCCTGCCGCAGGCTCAGGGGCAGAGACCAGGCTCTGCGACTTCAGAGCGCCAGGCAATTAGCCGGTCCCCCTCCTGCCTGCACAAGAAGTTTATTAAAACTGGATCCAGTGGCAGGATTTGTGCCCTCAGCCTGTCTTGGGAAGGAAACAAAGGCTGATATTTTTAGACCTGTGTTAGTTTCTGCTAGTAGCCGCCAGCACTTGCTGGGCAAACCCATTTCCCAACAACCCAGGAGAATCCCGCTAATCAAACACACTCTGTGCAGCAAAGCGGCCAGAAGCCCAGAGTCTGCCCCACCAGGAGCCTGCCTTCAGCTCCGTCCCTTCCTGCCCGCCACCTGCCAACCCCGACAGGGGGCTGGCAGAGGGACCAAGGAATGCCAAGGAGCTTTTTAGGTGACAAGCGAACAGTTAGCAAAGTGGATACGGGGGGTTCACATGTCCTGCTCGGGCTCTGCACTTTCACACTGCACAGATATATGTTGACCTTCTAGTTTATTATGATTCAAGAAAAAGTCAATATTTCTTAGTTCACTAGGGCTGGAGGAATTTAAATGAGTTACTGAGTCAAACAGTTAATCTTTTTCCTTTCAGATCTATAATGATGAAAAAGCAGACTTAACCAAAAACAAAGAGGGGATTCTTTTTTTCTTTCCTTACACATTTTCAGCCCATGGGGTTGGGCCCTTCTGTCTTGTTGAGTATTTTGAAGATGGAATTAAAATTTAAAGCAAAGACTTCTGTGGCTATAAAATCTGCACTCATGTTTTAATTATTGGTACTTTGATATCTCCTGGCAATTCTTTAACTTTGCACATGTTACCATTCATGGAACCCGGCAGTCGTCTGCTCTCCTGGACTCCTGCGGAGGATTGAAGGAGCGCGGTGTTGATTCCGGGTTCCTGCTCGGCCTTGCACTTAGTGGCGCCCCTGCAGAAATAGGCTACCAGCCAGCTGCCCTCCTGCATGGTGTGGGCTCTGAAGTCCTTGTGGCTGTGTGTTGGGTGCAGGAGGCAACCAAGCAGTGTGGCCACTGCTATTTGCTGGATCTCGGCCTTCTTGACTGCAGCCACAACACTGCTAGAAAAGACTGTTTGCCTCAGTAGATGACAGTTGTCGTGGAGAACTGTTCCCCTCCCCTGAGAAAAGGTCTCACACCTGGGTTTCCTCCTCCCCCACCCTGAACACACAGGAACCACTTCCTTCTTGTGCCGTACTCCCCCTCTAGATCCTGCAATGGCTCCCCAGTGCCTGCAGTATCAAAGCTGGATTCTTCTGCTTGGTTTCGAATCTGCTACAACCACACCTCTTCTCCCTTTCCCCCTCCTCTGTTCAAAAGTGCTGTTCCCGTTAGGTTTCCCACCTGAGACGTGCTGACACCTAGAGTGGGTTCTGGGTCCTGACCCGCGCTGCCTCATTGAAAGCCCTCCTCCTCTGGGCCCTCACCTCCTCTGGAGCCCAAGGCTCTGTTCACATCTCCAAACATAGCTGGGCTCCCATAGCTCTCTGGGTTCCAGGATGGGCAGGCGTCACGTCTGGGATGTTTGGAGCGAGTGTGACACCTGAGCTCCGCACGGCACGATGCCCTTCTCAGCACCGACGGCCAGCTCTTGGCAGGGGGACGGGGACTCCATTGAGTTCTGTGGCCCTGTCTCAGATGAGCTTCGGCCCATGAGGAAGCCAGCAGCCCCTGCCCCGCCAGCCTGTGTCTGAGCCTCTGCGTTTGTGTCCTGCAGGGCTTCCTGGCCGCGGGCCACTGGCCTCCTGCAGGAAGAAGCTGTGCGGCCGTGGCAGCCGGTGTGTGCTCAGCAGCGAGACCGGGGAGCCTTCCTGCCAGTGCCTGGAGGCGTGCAGGCCCCGCTACCTGCCCGTGTGCGGCTCTGATGGGCGGCTCTACGAGAACCACTGTGAGCTCCACCGGGCCGCCTGCCTGCTGGGAAAGAGGGTAGTCATCGTGCACAGCAAGGACTGTTTCCTCAAAGGTAGGGAGACGACTCGTTGCCTTATGCTTTTGGATTCTGTAATGCGTATAGAAGTAGAGGACAGGTGCTGGAACCAGCAACAGTGGCGTTTCCGTTCTGTCTGTAACCTGCTCCTGAGCCTGCCGCCTCACCCCGTGCCCTTGGATGAGGCCCCTTGGGGAGCAGAATTCAGGGACATCAAAGCCAACCTGGCTGGCACAGAGCACAGGCCCCTTAGGGACCCTCTAACAAGGCATTACCCTGCTCTCACCTAGGATGGCCCCTGGCAGGGTGGTGACAGTGGCCACATTACCGGCACAGTGGCCCCCAGCATGACAGGGACTCCAGCTCTGTCCAGAGCAGTTGCTGCTGGAAAAGCGTCCTGTGCCTTGCCTGTGCAGCACAGTTCTGAGCCCAGCAAAGAAGCCATGGCGGGGACATCAGATCGCATCTGTGGAGATGGGGTCAGGGACTTGTGCTTCGAGCTGGGATTGCATCAGAAGAGAAGGGCAGCATCGCTTCCCAGCAGATGATGAGGGCCACACGGCAGCGACTCCGCGCACGTCCTACTCTACGCTCAGCACCTCGCCAGGTGCCCTGTACCTCAGAGATGCGCGGTGGCTCACAGGCTCTCAGAGGCGCTCACAGGCATGAGAGTTAGAATGCGCATCCTGGGCTGACACGGCCCTGACGGCGAGTGTGTGCTGTGGCCGACAGAGGTATCCGTTATCCTGAAACAGAGTGGGCATGCGCGCATAAAGTAGGAAAGGTGTAGAAAGAAGGCAGTAGCCAAGTGTGAGCAGATGGGAGCAGGCCTGCATAGCCTGAGCTGGGGGATGTCGCCGGTGGGAGATCCCACCGCAGTCGTGCATGAGCAGAGAGCTGCTTGGGGAGCAGGGAAGAGGGAGAAGTTTCGGGAGACAGGTCGGCCACATGCCTGAAGCTTGGCCAGCGGGGGCTTCTGTGCAGGCCCAGCTGTGAGGGGCTGGGCCCCCATAAAGAAGAGGCGGAGCTCAGCCTTGCTGTCACTGTCCCCAGCCTGAACGTGACCACCCAGCAGGTGCCTGTGACACAAGGGAAGTCCCAGCCGAGGAGGAAGCGCAGGTGCTTCCTCTCCATCACCTCCGCTCTGCTCTGCCACCCACCCCCACACAATGGGCCCCTCCCCCGCCTTCCGGGCCACGCGGGCTTGGAAAGCGCATTTCGCTATGATGGCGATAGTCTCGGACACTTTCATGGCTGTGTTTATGATGCTAATGCCGAGGTGCTTCAGAATCATGAGACACATTATGGAAATGAGGCCAGAATGGGCCAAGGACAAACACCCCTGGTCTGGAAGCGCTGCTCAGCCCTACGCCTGCCGACTCCTTGGCAACCAAGCACCTAAAACACTTGACCAGTTGCTCCAGCTTTATTGGCTGTGTTGAATTTTACAGACTGATGTTCCATTCTCTGGTTTCCAATATCTCCCAAATTGCCTCTTTCTGAAGGTTTTTATTTCTGCATCAGAGTGCGTACGGCCTCCCTCTCCATCGGTTATTCAAACAGCATTTCTCATTTCACGCGAGGGAAAGGACAACAACCACAAAAGCTGC
>RJWT010019221.1:0-18505 GCA_004365215.1 Cuniculus paca
TAGGCTAAGGTGTCACCAGCAACCATCTTCTTCTTTAAGTTTTTCTTTTTATTCTCTCTATGGGCTTCAATTCACATTTTAGATTTTTCCTGGATCAAGGGGATCCACTTCCTTCTTTTCCTCCCCATGATGCTATATTCCAGCATCTGAACTGTTTATCTAAGAGAGTATGTTTACTGTGCTGCTTGCTGTTCCACCATCTTTCTGGAAGTTGCATTATACACCACTATTATGAAACTTATACATTTTAAGCATAGGTTTTGCTTAATTCTAAGCTGTGATTATTTGACAATTCAGTACATATTTAGCAACAGTTTATAATGAGAAACAGTTCACATTGCCTGTGTTTATTAAAAGCATTTTGATTTCAGAAAACTCTGAATGCACACATAATGTAAGTCTTCAATGGCAGATGCCACTGTCACCTGTATTTTAGTGTCTTAGATAAAGTATTTTTAGTTGTATTATAATTTTTGTGCACCTTGGACTAAAGTTAATTCGTATGTCTAAGCAAATTAGATAGTAGAAAGTTAAAAACCAATGTTATCTAGAGAGGCTAGGAGGTTTACATAAATTTGAGTCTTGCAACTATATTAAGAGAAAAGTGAAATTTATAATCTCATTTGGCAGATCAACAAATAGTTTCAAAGAGGATGAATCACTTTTGAATTTCACATAACCATATGTGGCAGGGATGGAA
The DNA here is from genome assembly GCA_004365215.1 of Cuniculus paca. Lineage (NCBI taxonomy): Eukaryota > Metazoa > Chordata > Mammalia > Rodentia > Cuniculidae > Cuniculus > Cuniculus paca. The sequence goes on from RJWT010019221.1 coordinate 701, forward strand.
TTTAAACTAGTTCAGCCTAACTCTGTAAACCATTCTATGCTCTTTCTATTAACTAAGTAAAGCAATGGCAGTTTGCAAGAAATAGTTTGGAAGCCAATTTTTTTGAATAAAAAGTAGTACTCATAGACTAGTGTCCTACCTCTTATGGACTATGTATGTGTATTAACATATTCAGTCAGAAATGTAAGAGTAACAATATTTAATTCATATTCAAACCAATTTGTTTGACAAAAGTTCTGGGGTGAAAATGTTAAAAACTGAGAGTATCTTTCAGTTAAAGGATAATTATGGTGAGAGATTAATTTAATCACATCAGAGAAAATTCACTTCAGACATTTGTCTAGTGTCAGCTACAATATTTTCCACACACTAATGGGAATTTAAGCTTCCATGAGAAATAAATAAAGAAATATAGCACAGTACTACATCAAAGGGGACAAACTTCTTTTGAGCTGGAGTGGATTTATAATTTACTTCTTTCTATTGCAGATGTAAAAGCTAACACACTTTCCCTTTCCTTTACTGTTTTTAATTTCTTGAATAACTCTATACGTCCATGCATTGTCATCTAATTCAGATGTGCTCTGTGGTGTCTTTCACCTGGCAAGGACGTTGGCCAGGCTGAGAAAACAATCACAGTTTTTCTCTGCCTCCTATAAGGGCAATGTTTGAGAAGAATTGCCAGAGTAAAAATCATGGAAAGTGATCATTATCTATAAATTTCTCTTTATTCTCTAAATTTCATCATGTATCAAATTTGAATTTTAAAACACTGTGTTTGAACCAGATTGTTTCACCTTTTTATATTAAGGCAAAACTTATATCATTGTCTTATTATGAAGCGTATTTTAAGAAAAAAATTTTATTGGCATAATACTGTGGAAAGATATTTCCTGCAATGCCATAGTATGCCCTAGTTACAAGGAACAAGGGAAAAGCTTTTCTATCACTGTAAGGAAAACTTTGCTCACAAAACAAGGTACTTTTTATCTATAGATTCTCTCCTGAGATATTTTTTCCATCTTGCCTTTGTTATGGTTCATACAACTGACAATGTCTCCATTTCTTGGGTCCACTTTGTAACTGTGCTCAAGAGCCACCTCATTAGAATGTTTTTTTTTTTCCTGATCACTTGTATAAAGTAGCACCTTCACTTGGATGGGTCTGGACACTTTTCTTACTCTTATCCTATATTTTTCTTTTTGTCATGTATCATCAATTAACTCTTTTTACTTATTTTATTATCTCTTCCTAATGTGAGGATCCATTCTATAGAACCAGGTCTATTAAAATGGGAAGGGTCCCATTAGATGTGAAGTAGATGCTAGCACTTTCTACTGCTGCTACCATATCCCTATAGTTCCTAGGCTTGGTAGTAACTTACTGAGCTAATGAAGGTAGTGATGTTTGGTGTAATATTTTTTCTACTACACTACGACTTCTAATCTAGCTTGAGTTTCTCTTCCTAAAGCTATCACTGCCTTTTTTTCTCACCAGCCTTCTCGCTCAGGAGATGAGACTCTTACTGAATTGTAATTGAATTGAATATGAACTCTTTGGTCTTTCCCTTTGTGATAGGTATGTTTAGACCGTATTCCTTCCTCATTTATCAGGCAACTTCTCCTAAAGAAGAAATAGCAACTTCTTTGAAAACATGCCCATCTTGTGCTTCATCATTCCAGTTTCACTGAGTTGGTTTTTTGCCTTAATACCTACTTTTTTTTCTTTTGGTGGTGAAGTTACCTCTTAGCCTATTGCTTCTGACACTTCTTGAATGTTTGGTTCTGCCTCACCAACACAACTGTCTTCGAACTTTAGCCAGTCACTCATGACCCAACTAGAGGAGTGTCCATTTCACACAGTTAACTTCATGAGAGTGTGTACATATCAAGTAAACTCTTGTCAGACAGGGCCCTGCTGTGTAGTTCAGGCTGGCCTTAAACTCACTATGTAGTTCAGACTGGCCTCAAACTTGAGGTGAACTTCCTGTTTCAGCCCCTCCAGTGCTGGAATTACAGGTGTGCCACCATATCTAGTGAAGGATAGACTATGGCTACTTTTGTTTGCTTTAAAAGGGTTCTATACCACCTTCCTTTGTCTTAGAAATGTCTTAGGAATCAGGAAGATAAATCACAATGTTGACTCCATCACTATTACTACCAAACTGCTTATGGCAATCACAAAAAAGATGTACATTTAGAAGTTTTGCACTACATGATGACAGGAAAAAAAGCCATAAAACCACTTATCTATAATTAGTAATGATCTGCAATTGACTGAATTATTTTAAAGTCTTCCTTGGAGCATTTGATTAGCCACTTGTTTGACTGAAGTATCATCCCAAATTTATCCTCTAGCCTGAAACTGTATTGTTACAGAGTAAGTCTGATGTGGCCTTCTCAATAGACAAGAAACTTGAACTTTCTAATGTGTGTAGCTATGCCTAGCCAATTCAACACATTTCTTGATTGAGTAAGTGAAATTTTAGGATAGATGCTTTTACCGTTCAGAATGCATACAGTTACAATAGCCTGAGAGTATTCTTTGGGGACAATTAAATGTATGCTAGTTTTATAAGTTTCATGGTCTAAATGACAGAACTAATGGGCTACTTAGTAGGTCAACTGTGTGTGTGGGTGGAGGAAACAAAGCAGAGGTAACAATACCTAATGTGATGCATCTCTGAAAGCTGAAAGAACTTAATCTTTTAGAAAATTGCTCCCATATTCTTTATCTATTCTCTGTATGTAGAACTTTGTGAGAACAAATTTTAATAGAGGATTTTTTATTATTTACCATTAAGGTGGTAAGAAAAAAACACTGTGGTTTGCACATTACAAGAAGCAGTTACTTTTTTAAAATTCATTTGATGACTAGTCATGAAGTTATGTCCATGAAGCAAGGATATAAACAAAAAGAATACCAATGATGCTTTTAAGAGACAAGCAGTCCATGAAAGTCATGAAAAAGAAAAATATGAGTTAGGTGAAAAGAAAACCTAATGGCATTTAAGAAATTGTAGGACATTATGAACACAATCCTTCAAAATCAAACTTGATTCAATTGTGTTCTGTGCCAGTACTTATATTTTTTGAAGTGAGGAAAAAATTGCAAGAATTCAGAAATAGAGGTATGATAGAAAATTTAACATTAAATGTATGAATACTAACAGAAATAATTTTCTAATTCTAGTTTTACATTAAGAATACCACTTTTAACTCCTATAACACTATGTTTTGTAACAATTTATTTCATAGGTGGAGATTCAGTATTAGAACAATCCACTCTTACAGCCTCTTTAGAATATTAAGGTTATGCATCAGTAAAGACATAGTAAGTTTCTTTTAGAATATGTTTATTTATTACTTTGTCCAAATAAAAGGGAAGATGATTCATCATCATAGCTATGTGCTTATTGGATTCTCCCTTATTCTCCTGAATAGTTAGACTTCCAAGTTTCTAATCTGGAATCTTTTTACATTCTCTTCTATCTGTTGGCTTTTATTACAACACAGTTAAGAAAACAGGGCAAGTATCACCTAGTCATTCAAGGAAGAAATGTGAACATCTCTCTTGACTATTCTCTCTGCTTTACAATCACATTTGCAACAATAAACTCCTTATTCATTTTTCACAGTATTTGGTCCTAAAACAAGACTTTCTTGTCTATCTTCATGATGGTTTCTCTTTTCAGAGCAGTCATACTTAAAAGATTTGAAAACACTTGTTGGAAATTTCAGTTTCCTTTATGCATTCTCTGCATCAGTTTTCCCTCCTCCTCTACTCAATTCTAATAAATAAATATCCTTTCTAAAATAACAAATTAATCTCTTCAGTCATATTCATAAAAGAAATAATTTGTTTATAACCATTTTTTTTAACTTGGGATAACTGTAGTTTCACTGACTGTTACAAGAAATATTGCAGAGATCTTATGCACATTTACCCAGTTTCCATCAGTGGAAACCTCATGTCGAGAACACATTGTAGCTGGGAAATTGATATTGATGCAACTTATTGTTCTTATGATTTCTTTATCGTGTCCATATGTCAACTCTGTTTAATACTTCCAGCATTATCTTCTGCTAAGCCAGCTCTGAAACATTTATTTCATTATAACAAATATTAATTACACTCTATAGCAGTGGTGGTGAACCTATGGCACACGTGTCACAGTAGGCTGTTTATATCATTGAAACTCTAAAAGGTTTGCCATCTCTGCTTTATAGTAATTTTATTTTTTTAATTTCATGATGGGTTCATATCTGTTAGGTCTTTAAAGGAACTTCATCATAAAAGAAAGCAAATTTATTATCTCAACATTTTACACATAAATCATGTATACCAAATTCATTGCTTATTTTATCTGCATTATATCATAATGTGTAAAACCACTTGATGAAGAAACTATCCTATTGTTTTGTGATCTGCTTTGCAAAATTTTACAGATAATGTAGATGCATGACAGTGAGATTATGTAATTTACAATAAGCCACTTTACCTTTGTTATCTGTTATTATCTGCTTTTCAAACTCTATGCAAGATTTAGACCTATTCTGAATTACTTATGGGATATTGTAATTTATTCCTTGCAAGTTCCCTTAAGAAATTAATTCTTGTTATGAATATTTTCTATTTTGGGCATCTAAGAAAATAATTAAGAACTTGAAATTTGTAGAAGTTTGTTGTTTTATGAATCTTTGGCATTTTGCTTGAGTCACACACATGGTGATTAGGGTAAATACCACTGCTTGAGAGCAATTTAAATGTAAGACTTTCATTTCACTCTTGTGAAGAGATGACAACTCTAAAGTTTTCATCTGCTTACTAAGAAACAGTTTTAAGAAAGAAGCAATATACAAAATCATCAACCTAAAATGAATGTCAAGATATAAGCTGTGGATGCTTTTCTCCTAACTGCAGTTTTACTTCCACAAGTTTCTACCCCAGAGTTGTAAAACTGCTTATTTTTGTTGGAAACGGTTGCCTTTTGTATAGAAGACAGATGGCAATTTCTTGGTGCAACACGGAGTGGATTTGTAGAATTAGCAAAAGAGGGGAAGGCAGTAAAGAAGTAAACAAAAGAATGCTTTTTCACACCTCTTTCAGCAACAGCTGCTATGGAGTACAATGGAGGTGGCACGAAGGATCTATGCCCTGTTGAAGGAAGTGAAGGTCTTTAGAGGCTCCATTAACTGCGAAAGAAGACACTCATTCCACCCTACATCAGAAAACTGCATGGTCTTCAGAGAAAGCCTGCAGTGAAATGAAAGCCTGTTATGCCTGTGCTGAAGTGGAAATTAAATAAAACTACCGATAGGAGTGAAAATACTATCTCCTATTTTGTATCATATTTACATTGTTTGACAAAAACTGAATAGAGTATTCACAAACTGGAAACTCTAAGATGATATTTGAACTCAACATATATTCTGTTTGCTACAGGTGGAATTTGAAAAAATAGTTAACGATTTTTTTATATTGAAAAGTAAGAATTAATAGCAACATTTCTTGAAGAATCACAAAATTAACACTGAAGGGATGAAACAAACACATTGCAGATTATCTCAATTTATTTTTCCATTTGTGTGCTCAGACAAAACTTCAAACAAATTAGAGAACATGAGATCAATTAAATTACAGAAGAACATGCCAAAACAGAGTTTAGTTCTGTTTTGGAGAATATTCAAAAGTTTCTATAACTGTATGAAATTCTGTAGCTGGTGACTATATTTTCTAAAACCCAAAATTGATGTGAGAGGTTGAGGGACTTGTTACATGTGGCCCACAGAGTCTTTAATATTTATGTGAGAGAAAAACTAGGGTTAGTGTCTTAAATGAGAGAAATAAATATGTAAGAATTTTAGTCACTGTCAAAGAGCTATAATTTGGATTATTAAGCAATACGCTATCTCAAAAAAAAAATAGATGCAGAAAATATTTTGGGGATTAAAAAAGCAACTTGTTTTCTCCAAAACATATAGCTGAAGAAGACTTTAACTTCAGGTACTTAGCAATATCTGTAAAACAACACCTCTCCAATAATAATAGTAATAATAATAAAATAAATTATCTTTGTGTGTCATCATATATAAGGTAAGTGCAAAGCAATTTCTAAGTGTTTTGTTGTATTTTTTTCTTTTCTTCAAATATATCTACTTTTAAGGAGCAGGTAGAGCCATCTCAGTAGCTTAGAAATACTATCGCTCTTTAGTAGCAGTGTTTTTTCCCAAGATCAATATAATTCAACTCTAAGAGGAAACTGAAAACTCTTTGGTGACTTGCTCAGTCCTCTTCCTGCAGGGCTGCTTTAGAGAAGTCCCTGGCATCAGGCTGCTAAAAAGACAAGGGTCCTGGAGAGTAAATGTGAACAAAATAAAAACACAGCCACAGGGAACCAGGCTTCATTTGTGCTTCTTTGAAACGTAAAAATAACACCCAGTGCAGCTGAGACTCTCTGAATGCTGATCACAATGCATTAAATAAAAGGCACAGTCCAAATGAAAAGCATGTCATTTTCAGGGCCATACTTTGCATAGCTCTGCAATATGGACAGTTACTGAACGCAGGAGGCCTCCTACTTTCTTTCTTCTCTCTGTCCTCCAGGGGTAACAGAGTGCTGCAAATGCAACCTTAATTGGCTGCTTCTGGCTTAACAGGGCCATCTGCTGTGGCTTCTAAGTCTGTCTCAAGGGTCTCTGTTCTCTTCCCGGATCATGGCAGGGATTCTTCACTGTGTCTTGCCCGTATCAGCTGCATGCTAAATTTCTATGTATACTAATTTCATTTTAATGACATTTTTGTCTAAAAGAAAGATTTTCTAAAAATCTTTTAGGTCTGTTTGAAGACTAACTTTTCTATTGCAATATGGACCAAAAATCACCTTGAAAACAGGAAACCAATGACATCAATGAAAAAAGAAACACAAAACAAACAAAAAAAGACAAAAAAAATCCAAACAAACAAAAATGGGAAAAATGTAGTGCCTAAACAAATTCCTTAGATACTTGTCAGCAAAGCAGGATACAGTAGAAAAAACCGTTTCTCAGAATGTAATTCGTACACATTAGTAAAACTGTTTTATACTGTGTGGCATCTCCAAAGCAAACATTGTAATACCAAACTGAATATGGTGACTCTCAGTCTCTGACTTCCACAATTTGAAACAGTTTTAAGTTAATCAATTTCATTATATTTTATTTTGACTGAGTTATGCCTAATTTCTTCTTTCTCCTAAAGTCATTGATATTGTCCAAGTGATCACAGAATACTCCTGCAAGTATTCTCTATAGGTTAAATCAGAGATTGCATATGAGGCCCCTAAACATTCATGTTTGACTCTGTCACCGAGAGACTAGTGCACATGCAGTCAACTGGGAAAAACAATGCATGTGGTAGTTGAAAACTTAAGGATTTACAAAACTCTCTTCAAAGTTAGGGTACTACTATTCAATGAATATATAATATTTTGCTTTGATAAATAGACCAAATATATAATTAAATTACCGAAAGGGTTATCTTATAGCCCCTTAAGATTTTTGGCAAAATTGATGGCTTCTTTTTAGAAACCATGTGACATTCATTTACAGAGTAGCGATATTGTCATTTGCCGAAAATAAATATACATTTTGGTCTTTCTCCTCACTTCCTGGTACAGAGTTCTTAAAATCCTTTATAATTTCCTAGACAATAGGAGTACAAGGAGGGTCCTTTGTTCTAATATTTGATCTTTGACCCTGGGTCTTTACATACCATTCTCATTCTTTTGGAATTTCCTGAGTGATAGAAGTGTTTTGTTTTGTTTTGTTCCAATGAGGTGAGTTTTGTTGTGCTCCAGCAAGGGAGATATAGTTACCAGAAAGAATAACCCATAGCTAGAAGTTTGAACTATGATTAGAAGCCTTCTCTAGGAAGGGGAGAAATGCTGAAGATTTACTCAACAATCAGCCCAACTTATGTGATGAAATCCACCTAAAAATTCCTGAATTCTGGAGTTTTCAGTCAGAGAATTTTCACTTTGATGGACACATTTATTATTGTAATCCCAAAGTCAAATATTGTAAACCAAGTATCATTCCCTTTTTTAATCTTCCTCACAATTTGGAAAGTTATATTTATAATCCAATTGAGATGTTACTAGTATCCTGGCAAGTTAATTCCAATCTACCAACTCCAATGCAACCCACGGTGAGAGTAAAGATATCAAGACATATTCAAAGTTAAGGGTAGCCAGCGGGTCTTAGCCAGATCCAAGTGAGGCATGTGAACAAAAAGCCTTGATCCAAGGCCTCTCCCAGAATTTATTATCTTGTGAAGAAGGGAGTGGTTCAAGGATGAGTGACAGTGAGTATGGTGAGTAATTTGAGCTGGCTAGCCATGTGGGGAGAAAAGTATCTGTAAAATGCAGGAAAAATGACCTGCAGAAGGACCAATCGGTACACTTCAATTAAGGTAGCAACTGAATTGTTTTTGGAGGCTGTTGCTTCAGTTTCTGATATGTAAATTTTTGTGCTGTGGGGACTCATAGCCTCTTTATTTGAGGATTGTACCCAGTTGACACTCCTGGTGCTGACTGGCTCTGCCATACCACTGTGCTCAGATCTTTTGCAGAGAGCACTATGCAAGGAAACAAGAGGCTGTTAGAATGGCTCCAGATGTTGCATATCAGTACTTCAGCTGGCCTTATTTGCATTACTTAGAGCCAACTGAAGAGATAAGGGAGTAGCGTAGCCCACTCTGAACATATCAGTATATGGAAATAAGACTAATGTTGCAACAATTGTTCTGTATTCAAGGAGAGTCACTCAAACTGTGTTCCACAATTTATGTGCCAAGAGGCAACACAGTCTAACTCCACAGGACTGGAGCTCTTGCAAAGGGACCCTGCCAAAATTTCTGTGTGTCTCTTCACCTGTCTGCTCATTTTACCCCTTTAAAACATCTGTCATACCCTGACAATAGTGAATATTCTGTTGTCTGGGTTCTTTGAGCACTGTAGTAAATGAAATCTAAGAAGACCATGAAAGCTCCCCATTCAGATAGAAGTCATGGAGAGAGAAGCCAGACAGAAGTTATGGCTAACCTGGGAATTGACTGCTTGTGATTGGCATCTGAAGGAGTGGACACTTTTGTGGGACTGAGCCTTTAACCTATAAGGTCTACACTAATTTAAGTTTCTGATGGAATTAAATTGAATTGAGGGACACCTAAGTAATGTCAGAGGATTGCTTATTGGGAGAAAAATCAGATATGTTTTGATTAGTGAAAATATTGAGTGAAAGAGTATAGTTGGAGAAAACTTTTTTTCTTATATAAATTGGTTAAAAAAACATGCTCAAGTTGAGTATTTAGTATTTTAATGAGGAAATTGATTATTTTCAACGTTTCATCTGATAAATCTAGAGTAAAACATTGCCAGCAACTTTTTTCTACAGAATGAGATAAAACATAGCAATAGAGATAAAGAAAGAGTTTAGAAAAACTTGAATATTCATATTATTAAGCCATGACTTTGTTACTTTTATTTTGCAATTGAAATTCAGTAAGTTATACTCACGTTTGGCAATATAAAATTTTCACACCTTTTCCCAGTTTTTGAAACATACATTTTCTACCAAGGGAAAAAACAATGTCACTACACTATACCTGTTCTTCCATATGCTAATATCATGTGTGAAAAAACGTTTGTATTTGTTTATTCTTCTGGATAAATCAAAAATAAGAGCCATAAGAAGAGTTTATGTTGCACATGGATAGAATCAGAAATTTAAATACTTTCATTTTATAAAAACATTTTAAGCAGAAGGCTGAATAATGCCATTTTACAATGGTGGAGACGACTGAGAGGGGCTAAAGCTGAGGGCTTCAGTTTTGTGTTGTATTCTGAATTCCACAGAACACAGCATAGAAGCACATATACCAGCAGAAGAACAAAAGAGAGCAAAACTAGTACTGGTGTTACTAGAAAGTGGGGTAATGTCCCAAGGGGACAAAGAATGAAACCAAGGACAGAGGAGGTAGGGTACAGGTAAATGTCTTTAAAAGATACAAAGGCAAGACTGTAAAAGATTTAAAAACAGAGGCAGGGAGCTCCCCTTAGTTGAGAGAGGGGGAGTCTTAGTGGGATAATCGTAAGGGCTCTTGGTCCAGAGGTTCTTAAAGGATTTAGTGAGGGGCTTGGGCCATTGTGTAAGCAATATAATCTCTACCACATAAGAGACTACACATCTTTGTTGTTCAGTGTATATAGTATTTATGTATTATCCCTACAGAGTCTATGTACCCTTCAGCCAATGGTCTGCATGAATATGCTCTGGGGAGGTCCCAGACAGCCAAAGGACTCCTAGCAGACATTTTTATAAGATTCCTGGAGGATCCTAACTCAGTAGACTCCATTTTGTGTTTTGTGACTCCAACTGGGGGCTACTGTCCTTATTGCCCAATGGAATCTTAACTCTTGATCACCAATCCTGTTATCCTGTGGCATAAAATTCAAGGATTCTTGTCAGCATTGTCATTTTAATCAATTTATAAATGTTACCTACTTTTGCATGTTTTGTTACTATTTTAGGTGGCCAAATGTATGATTTTGAGAGATAGAAAGAGCAAATTAAAATTGACTATCAGGGATAGACTAAAAGAAATTAAAGGAGTCTATCACATTAACATTTTAAAAGTATTCAAAGTAACTGTTTGTCACAAATTCAGCACCAAAATATTCCATTTTAGTTTTCATGAGGTTATTTCACTTCACATTCAAATCTCTCTTACGGGGAAAGTTAATTATTTTCAGTTATCTCTCATTTTTTATTTCTGTGCAAATTTGTCTGAAGAACTGATTATATCATAAATAAGGATTTTTGCAATTGTTAGTGTTTTCCTTCCACAGCAAATTCTGATTTGTTCTTCTCATTGGCAACAGGAAAAAAAATACTTAAAATGAAGGATTGTCTTAGAAACTTTTGCAGTTATCAGGTAAATATTTTAAATCATTTATAAGCTATCATTATGTCATTCTCTAGCATTGAATTTAATGTTTACTCATAAGTTACGGCTGTAAAGCATGATGATGTGTCACAGGCAGGGATGGAAACATGAAGTTCTGAATTTCTCACTTGATTTTAATCTTTCCTCATTTAGCAGAGACTGCTTTTGAAATTTCAGTGTTCTAGAGAGGTAAGGAAGACAAGGAATGACTAAGTTAAAGTCTAATTAAAGTGGAAATATTGGAATTCTGTTATCTTTTCTAGCTCCCTCATCAACTATTTTTAACTCAGTTACTTTAGGCAATGACAAAGAGTTAATTTAAAATCTGTCAAATGGCACTAGTCTCGAAAAAAATGCATCTAAATTTATAAAAGAATCATCTTTTATAATTACATAGACTAGAATAAATTTGGAAAGTAAAAATTCCAGTATTAAATATGTCATTTTAATATTATGCCCTTATCACTAAAAAATCTGAGTGAAAGATTTGATTAAGTTAGACATGCAAAACATTTGTATTTCTGTAAAAGTTTTAAAAATGATGAAAATTACTATCCATTTAAACTTGTGGCTGGGAGTGGAAGACGGCAGAGTAGATTGGCTGCATTATACAGCATCTCCAGGACCTGGAATCAATCTCTCTTTGTCTCTATGCCTGTCTGTCTCTGCCTCCCCTCATCTCTCCTCTGTCTCTGTCTCTGTCTCTCTGTCTCTCTTTCTCTCTCTCTCTGTTTCTCTCTCTTCCTCCCTCTATGACACTGGAGATTGTATATTTGCACTGAGGTACCTCACCAGCCCTTTAGTTTTCTAATTTTTTTTTGAGACAGTTGCCAGTGCTGAGCACGAACAAGCAATTCTCCTGCCTCAGCTTCTAACAGATGTGTGTCACAATACCCAGCCTAGGCTTCCATGTCTCTTAATGTGAAAATTCATCTCTATTTTATTATACATTAGAATCTTTGTTTCCATGCTTTATGAAATTTTTATTTTTATTATGTCTTTTGGTTATGTATTTGATTATTTCTTTTTATATGTTTCATTTATACCTATCTGATCATACATAATATATATTGTAAGAGTTCTGAACTGATTCTCTTGAATTTTCTATTTTTATCATTGTACCATCTGAAAATAGAGATGGAATGCTTTTACTTCAGAAATTTTTCTTTTCTGTAAAATGTTTTTAATGGGCCAACAGTTCCAGAATAATAGTGAACCATAATGACACTTGTATGTTTGCTTTGCTTGTGATCTTAACTAGAACAAACATATTATTTAACATGAACACATTGTATTATATGTCAATTTAGGTTCTTATCTACCAGTAAGAGATACCAACTCTAGATAAATTAAACATGAAAAGGATGCATTAAAATATGTTCATAAGCTAACAGATTTAATGGAAAGATATGAATTATAACCAGATTTATGTTAGAACTAACTACTGTCACCAAGGGTGGCAGCTGCTCTTCACTTATTGCATATGGATGCCACAGGCCAGCAGGCCATCTCAAAGTGGTGTGAAATCCTGCATTTCAGTCCCCATATCGCAGTACTTCCATTCTCCTACCATCTATGTCTCAAAAATCAAACTGAGTGTGCTCAAGGCTGGCATTAGTCTAGAAGTTTGTGAAGAGTTGTCAGGAAATATGGTGTTTATATTATGAACATATTAATAGTAAGAACATTATAAACATAAGAACATTTGGAGTGCAGGAACTAATACATTTAGGCTCCAGAATTTTTTTTATTATTATTTTTAATTTGATTAATTTTATTGGTACACTTTAGGTATATACAATAATCACATTCATCATAGGGAATTTGTACCTGTACATGCTATACCTTAATTTATCATTTTTCCCTTTCCATTCTCCCCTTTCAATCCCTCTTCCTCTCCTTGTTTACAAAGTTTTGTTTCCAGTTTGTCCTTTTTTCCCATTTTTTCTTTACCTTCCTTTCCTTTCACTACCTCCCTAGTTTCCTTTTCCTTTTAAACAGTTTCTTCCCATTTCACCATATCCTGTGTACAATTTCATTTGGAACTATTATAAATTTTCTCAATATTTGAAGATAATAGGATGTTTCTTTTTTTGTTTTTATGAACCTCAACTATGATTCTTTGCATGCTTAGATTAGTCCTAAGCAAAAATTTTGTTTTCAGTAAACAAAAGTTTTGTTTACTATTAGCATGAGCATGACATCATTTACTTTTCTGACTCTGATATATGGCAGGAGGAACTTCTGGCAGTCCCTTCTTCTTGTGGAAGGATATAAAGAGACAATTTAAGTGTAATATGTTCTAAGACGGTGGCCAACTGACCACACCAGCTCTTAGTTACTAAATCATTCCTGTTTCCATTTTCAACACTTATTCTAACTTATTCACTTTGTTTCAATTTTGAATACAGATGAGTCCACCGGTTGGTTGGTATTCTCTGATATTTGGAAAGGAACCATTGAGTCCCAGAGAAACTTTACTGTCTTTAAGTAAAAATATCTGCTGAGGGATGGAGAAAAGAAGACAGAAAAGTCAATTCAAAAGTTGGTATTTCTCAGCATGACATTATATTTCAGAGAAATGTTTCTGAAACTAGAATAAAACCCCCATAGATCTTTTGAATTCTGTCATCTTCTAGAAATTATTTTGAATACATTTAATTAGAAAAATATTCCTAGACATTATGCTTAAATTTAGAGAAATGGAAAGATATCTTCACCATCAAGAAATTCCTAAAAAAAAAATAAAAACCCATATTTTTCAGACAGAGACAGAAATTTGAGAAATTTTGAAGGTATTATACTATTGAATGATATAATCTTACAACAATTAAAAAAAGTTCTAGTTTCTTCTTACCTTTTTTCTCTTTCTAATATAATGATTCATTCTGTGTAGGTCTGCCAAGATGTGCTGTTAAATAAAGAGGTAGTATACCTTCTTCATACAATCAGTGTGTGTGTGTGGAAGGGAGACTCCACCTCAGAATTTTTGTTACTTCTTTGTTGTTACATCTTGTTTTTATTTGGTATCTTTTATAATTCATGGCATATAAAATATTAATTTTTTATTTTGTCATTACTCATTTTGATGGATAATCTTAATAGAGTTAGTGGTTTTCAATCTACTTTCTTTAGATTTTCAGCTTGACAAATATTGCATAAATAATATTACCTTTTCATATTTAAAACTTTAAGTATATTTCTTATATTATGAAATTTTCCAGAATTATTCTCACATTTATTGAATAGCAACTGTGGGTCTATTCATTTTTCTCTCGTAATGCAAAGGTCTTTAGTAAATTTCATTACCAGATACAACACCGCAAAAACTCCAAGTACACCTTTTAATACCTCCAGTGACCTATTTTTACCTTTATTCTCATCATTCTATATAATTCTGTAATCAAGTTAGCATGCTGTTACATTTGTTGACTGATTAAATTAAAAACAGAAATAAGGTAAATGAAATCTAATTACCTTGTGTTGCTCTTGAAAGGAATAGGTCTTCACTGAGTTTGAAGCCTATGTGTAAGGACTGAGGTAAAACAATGGAGGTTTGCAATTCTTTTGTTAGTATTCTTAGTGTTTACAAGTGTATGGTTAGATTTTTTTCCGAATGGCATTTCAGAGAGGACAGCTAAAATAACAAAGAAATCTCCTCTTCATAGAAAATGAAACATGAGAGAAAACAAAATCGTCACACTAATAGTATTTCTTTTTAATTCTAATGATACATTTTATCAAAGGTTGATTGTTCAATCTACCTTACTCCCTGTCTTGGTTACTTTTCTTTCTTTGTTGAGACAAAATACCTGATGTCCAAAATGAAGGAAGGAAAGGTTTATTTAACTTAGTTTTGGGGGATTCCAGTCCATACTCAGCTGGCTCCAAGGCAGGGTGGTGTGGGTAAGGGGTAGCTACTCATGGTGGCCAAAAGCAACAAGAGTGAAAAGGGCAAAAAGGAAAAAAAAATTCCTCCTTCTCTCCTTTATATTGTATGCCAACTATCTACCCCTGGGGAGGTGCAGCACTCAGGCCATCGATCCCAGCGCTAGACATTGAACCAATCACAAATGCTAGATTCATCCACCTCCATGCCTGCATGAAGCTTGGGGGGCCATCGAAACACAAACCATAACAGTCCCTATTTAAAATCAATTCTTTGTTACTTTAGTCTCTATTAACCAAGTATGATGTGAATGTGACTCAGAGCTAAATGTACAAAGTTATATGTAAGTGAATTTTTGCCAGAATTTGACAACAGTATACGTCACCTCTAATCAACTGTTAAGAGGCATTATTAATATTACTTTTATATTCAGGCTGCTCTGTGGTTCAGAATATTGAAACTCTTAGAATCAATCTTTCTTTCTTTCTTTCTTTCTTTCTTTCTTTTTTTCTTTCTTTCTTTCTCTTGTATGAAGTCTTTTTAGTGAAATTTAAAATTATCTTCAAATGTAATGCTAATGAATCCAAAATGTTCATATCTAATTGACAGTGTAATACAACTCAGGCAAAAATCAAATTGTAATATTTTAAATTGTTACTGAAAGTGGCATGCCCTACAACTTTTCTTTTTTGAACTTTGTGCAATAATAAAATATCCTGTCTCCCTCACACTTTTGTTTTCATGCTTTTCTTTATTTGAGCTCCCTAGGGGCACTGTTCCAGACCACCTTACATTTCCAAATAGAATTGTATGATTTAGGCATAATAGTATTTGACAGCAGCAAAGAAACTGTCATTCTTAAAGAATTTATGGATTTTTCAGAATGCTATCTGCAATGCCACCTCTGCCCACATCACTGATTCATGAGTTCATCTTTGGCAAGACAGCTGCAGAATTACTTTTGTACAGAGGACTGATAGTTTCTTGGGGGAGAAGAGGGTCAGCTTGTCACTGAGTGAATATCATTCAACATAAAGCCCAAATGGTGTAATGTTATAAAAAGTCGTCAAGGATTTCACAAAATGAGGTTCTTGCTGCTTGAATTCCATCAGGCAGCAATCTCTACTCTGATTACCTAAAGTCACTTTATCTTGTTCTCAGCATTTCCCTGCCTCTAGCTTATCACTTCTCCTCTAAAGGGGATTTGATGTTCTGTGAATTTTTCTGTTGTTTTTGGCAGTACTTTGTGCAGCCTACCTCTTAAAGTAAATGAAAAATCTGAACAACAAAAACAATGTCAAATGGTCATTTCTTTGTCAAATTTCATAAGATCTGCAAACTTTTCCAGTCATTGATAGCATTACAACCAATTCATATTGTTTCTCTGTCTAATACAATTCAAAATTGTATTTAAGTTATTTCAAAAAAAGAGCTTGTCTTACTTACAACTTGAGTTCTAGACAGTGGAAATTCTTCCTGACATTCATACTTCTCCCCAATGTTTGATTCCTGACAAGTATTAATTCCTTTGAGAGGTCTAAAATACACCAAATCAGCTCAAAATGGATTAAAGCCTTAAACATAAAACCTGAAACCAGGAAAACTCCTTGAAGAAAACACACAAGAAGTGCTCCTTGACACTGGCCTTCACAATGATATTTCATTCATCACATGAAAACCTCAGGTGACTGAAGCGAAAACCACCAAGGGAGACTATGTCAAACTAAAAAGCCTTCAATGTAATAGAGAAAACAAGTGACACAACAAGAAGGAAGTCCAATGCAAAGAAAATATTCAGGTGGGAGTAATATAAACAATTCAGGTATTTAATAAAGAACCGATATTACAGTATTTAAGTAACTCAAACAACCACCAGACAGAGAAATAAAAAAATCAATAAAATGTTATGAATAGATTTTTGTCCAAAGAAGATATTTTAAAAATGGCCACCAGTTCTATAAAAAGGTGTTTTACATAACTAGTTATCATAGAAATGCAAATCAGTACCACAATGAAATGTCACTTCCTACT
Source organism: Cuniculus paca (assembly GCA_004365215.1). NCBI lineage: Eukaryota > Metazoa > Chordata > Mammalia > Rodentia > Cuniculidae > Cuniculus > Cuniculus paca. Next base: position 17,607 of record RJWT010019221.1, read on the forward strand.
TATTATGATGATTGTCATTAACAGGGCAAGCAATAATATGTAGTGGTGGTAGTATAGCTTAAGTTCTGTTGCTGGATGAAATACCTAACGTCTGCGATTTAAATGAGGAAAGGTTTATTTAGTACACGGTTTCAGAAAATTCAGTTCATGGTAGGCTGGCTCAAGGCAAGAAAATTTTCGCAGAAACAAAGGTGCTTATTTCATTGTGGCCAAAAGCACAACAGAAGGACAAAGGCAAAGCAAAAACACTGAGGAGCTAGATATAGATGGAAAGATAGAGTCACACTTCCATGAGCCACCCAGACACACCCAGAAGTGTGCTCTATTAATTCCGTAGGTGGCTCTGAAGTCAATTAGTCAAGTTGACAACTAAGCTTACAGCAGATGTCTACAAAAGAGAATTTTTGTACACTTTGGGAATTTAAATCAGAATCACCATTGTGGGAAACAGTATAGAACTTCTCTAAAACATTAAAGATAAAACTAACAGTCATCCTCCTTCTGGCTCTACATCCAAGAGTAATTAAGTCAGTAATTTAAAAGATGACCACCCTTCTATGCTTATTTTAGGATTATTCACAGCGGCTAAGATACAGATGCAACCTAAGAGTCAATTAATGGATGAATATGTATAGAAAATATGGTTTACATATGCAACAGCAAGCAGAAACACCGAAATGACATCCAGGACTTGGAGGCAGATTTATTTACTTCAACAGGTATGATGGGGATCATTCCCAGATTATCAGGCCCTAGTCTCTAGTGGTCTAGGACTTTTATATGATGCACAAGCAGGAGGTACAAAGGCGGGGTCAGGGATTTCGCTCAGCGGCATAAGCGCCGGTCTGGAAAGCGTGAGGTCATGAGTTCGCGCCCTGGTGCCGGAAAAAAAAAAAAAA
>RJWT010019222.1:0-18508 GCA_004365215.1 Cuniculus paca
TCTATGTCATCCAAGTGTGTCTTTTTATGCTGCCAAACTTTCCAAAGGTAGAAACATGTCCCATCTCCACTTAGATCCTCCATTCCTCTCCTTTGTTCTGCAAGTGAGGTAGAAGCCCACAGCCTGTTGGGGTGCAGTCCCTGCAGCATATTGAGCCTCATTTTTAGGCTACGCCTGCATGACATCATCCAGTTCCTCTGCAAACTGCCCGTCACCACCTTGGCTTTGCCCTGTGGTGCCCTTCCCCCATTCCCTCAGCCCCCACCCCATCGCATGCCTGACCCACTCATCATTTGAGGCCCTCTCAGCAGCCACCACCTGCAGGAAGCCTTCTCTCACACCCTCCCCATTCCTGTCCAGCCTAGGAGCCCTTCTCAGGAGTCCCATAAAATAAATCAATTTTTATGTTGCTTTACAATTTATTCATGCTCTATTTTGGGTTTCTCATATAAGAGAAACCATGCAACATTTAAGCTTGCATATCTGATTTATTTCACTTAACATTAGGATCTCAAGGTTCATCCATTTTCCTATAAATGACTCACATTTATCCTTCTTTATGGCAGAGTAGTACTCTATTGTGTGTAAATACCACATTTTCTTTATTCATTCATCTGTTGATGGTCATACAGCCCGGTTCCAAGATTTAGCTGTTATGAGTTGTGCTGCTATAAACATGGGTATGCACAGACCGCTGTCATATGATGTCTTTAACTCTTTAGAAAACAGGGAGATAGATCTTTTACAAAAGGAAAGAGGAACCAAAAGATAGAAGGAGAGGAGGGAAGACAATGAAAAAGACAGAAATAAGATGAGTTATGTGCATGTATTAACTCCCCACTACCAATGCAATCATTACGTCCTGTGAACATATAGTAGTAAAACAATTTTTTTTTAAAAATCAACAACTAATTCAACATTTAGTGACTGTTTTCCAAGTTCTGTTGCAGGTTCTAAGAAATAAACTAGGAATAGAGCAGACATGGCTCCTGCTCACTTGAATTTTATGTTCTAATGAAAGAAAATAAGCAATAATTTTTGTTTAAAACCACAAAACAAGAAGCGTAGCCAATATAGATAAACATCCTGCATAAATTTAAGATTAAGTTTTAAGGAAAATGATTGGATGGTTGCTGCAGACCAGTCCTTTTTGCAAGAGTGATCATTTGAGGCCTCATGCTATGGCCTCACTGTCTGATCATAGACTCATTTTCTTTATTAAATTATAAGATTCAGGCAAACTGGATGGTGGTTTCTCCATGTCTTCAACTCTAGCACCTAATCAGACACAAGTGCTTAATAAATAGCAGAGGAATTAAAAGCCAACTCTTGGTTAATCTTTATAGCAGCAAATACCTGAAATAACTCACTGGATTAAAATTGTGATTGCAAGTTCCCCAACCCAGTATTCCTCCCTTCTGCCAAACCCAGCACCTGAGTCATAGGATCATGCCTGCCTGCCTGCATTTCTGCCCCATCATCCCCACATAGCCAAATCCTGGCTCCCTAGAAGCCCCAGTGAATGCCCTTGTCCATGAAGCTTTGCCAGCAACTTTACATGCAGTCCTGTGGCATCCATCGCCTGTCTCACACTGATGGCCTTCAGTACCAGAGGGCTACAGAGAAACAACTGGATGTGGTGCAGAGAGCATGTTAGTAAAGCCACAAAAGACCTTAATTTAAATTCTGGTTCCAGCACTGTTTTTCTGCAGGACATTCAACAAATCATTTAACCTTTCTGAATCTGTTTTTCACATCTGTTCAGTGGGCAAGCTTCCTTGAGATAAAAGGCTATACTTTTTAGGTATAATTTGCATGCAGTCATAAAAACTGCACTGTATATAATTTATCTCTGTAACCTCTGCATCAATAAAGTGTCTGGCACACAATAGGTGTTTATAAATATTTGTGGAATAAATGTATGGAAATGATAATATCTGCCTTCATCAAGGAGTGCTTATGAGATCAAGGATTTCTAGTAGCTAATAGGCAATATTTCAAAACAAATCACTAGTTTTCATTCTTCCATTAGACTCTTTTTCCCCTGTTGCTTTTGTCCTTTCTTTGATACTGTTTTATTTTTTTCTATACTAAGAAATCCTGAAGATCAACTTAGAGCTTAATAAAAATATTTACTGTCTTTAAAATACAATGATTTTAATAGTAGAGGACACTCAATAGCTTTGAAAAATTGAAGACTTTTAGAAAGGACACCTTAAAATATTGAAGAAAATTTGGTTTTCCTTCAAAGATATCAGTTTTGAAATTATAAATATAGTGCATACTCATTAAATAAAATTTGGAAAATATAGAAAAGTAAAAAGACCAACATACCCTGATTCTCCTACCTAAACATGATCACTGTTGACGTCTGAGTGTATTTCATTTTATACCGTGTAATTTTATCTGGTTGAGGCATCTATATGTATGGTTTTGTCCACTCTTCCCACTTAACATATCATAAACACTTTCCAAGATATTTTCTAACTATAATGGCTGCATTGTATTCCATCCAGTAGATGCATCATAGCTCACTGAGGCTTTCCCTGTCATTGGGCATTTATTTGCTTCCTGTTAGTTTGTATTATAAATAATGGCACAGTAAGCATTTGTGTGGATAAAGATTCTTCCTCAAAAACCCAAAGTTCAGGAAACAGAGATGTAGATGTAAATCTGAAATTGCCTCCAGAACTTTTAGCTGGTAAAGAAAGTTATGCATAGTGTAGTGTTGGAGGAGGGACTGCCTTTGTCCAAGCTCTCTTGGTGCAGGTTGAAGAGTCAGGAAAGAGGATTTCAGAAGTTAATTGGGAAATAACAAGCAAGTTGAGCAAATTGCCTAATCTAAACACATTAGATAAGCATTTATTGCTATATGAAATCTTGATGACTGTAATTAACACATTTATAAACTCTCTAAGAAACTTCAAGCTTTCCTTTTATTGACTGAAAACCAACAATTTTTCTGAGCAAATCTTATGGCTGGGCTGCTCTATGGGTTGTGGGTTTGCTCAGGAAATTCCTCGAGCCTCACCCTGCTGAGCCTGGTCTTACCTTTAAGACTTGTTGTGAACTGAGGAGAGCAGTAGTAGATAGGGTTGGAAACTTTCTGGTTCATTACATCTATTGAACCGTAACTTGTGTTCAGAAATGTTCAAGATCATGAGGGAACAGACTTGGGAAATTTTAAAGCTGTTTACACCCCTCCACATTACCTCCTCCCAAATCAAGACTTCTAACATTTTCAGGACTCTGGAGAGCTCCCGCTTCGCTCAGCTAACCCAGTCCCCTGGCCAGCAGCCCCCTTACGTAATTGCTATGCTATTCAGATCTCTATGGCTGTCTTCCCTATGGCTGTCTTGAACTTCATACATGCAAAACCCTTAAGCATGGACCCTTCCTTTTACTTTTAGTCTTTTTACTTTTAGTTTACTTTTTTTGCTCTTTATTAAATATGTTAAGATTTACTCACGATGTTTTGTGAAGCAATATCTCATTCTTTTTCATTCCTGTGCACTATTTCATGCTGTGACTCTACCATGACTCCTTTACCCACTGATAGACATTTTGGTTGTTTCTACTCAATGGTTATTGTGAATAAAGTTGCTATGGACACTTTCTTAAAGTTGTACTTTGGTGAGCAGCAAATGTAAGTTATTGAGTGTTTTTACAAGATAGTGATGACAACTATGACCAAAGAGCTAAGGGGCCTGAATTCTCCTTGGAGTTCTGCTCTTGACTACTTGTGTGGCTTTATACAAATCACTTCCTTGTCTCTCATTCTAAATTCTTTCAGCATAAAATGAGGACTTTTTGCTGATTGTCCATGGCTGATACCTGTTCAAACTAAAGGAAAGTAATTCCATTTCTCTCCTTGCCTGTCAAATAAAACAGTCAAACCAAACACTCAACAAGATCCCTCCTAGCTGCAAATTTCATATTTTAAAAGATCTTAACATGGCATGCATCTTAGAGCCAGCCATGGCTTTCCATAGGAAATGTTCAGGTATCCTAGATGTGACACTGTTTTCCAAGAGCCACTATCTAGCAAACAGACCTAGAAACGGATTACATGGATCTAAACCTCAGCTGGCACCTTACACAAGTACCTCAGTGAGCCTTTGTTTCCTTGTCTGCAAAAGGGGCAGAATGAGATTATATCCATCCCTCCCTTTCCAGTTTGTTGCACAGTCCTTGTTCCTCAGTTTCCTCCAAAAACACCACAACCCCACCCCAAAAGACTCTGACTGTCTTGTACAATATGGTACCACCCACAAGCACCCAACCCAGTGCCTGGTGTCTGATAGGGGATCTGAAACTCTTTCCTGAACAAATGAATGTATTTCATAAACCAGGTACTATAACATGAAGCTTAGCATTCATGACTGTCATACATGGATTCCTGGGTGCTACTGAAATGAAACCTCCAGGTAGATTCATTTATGCAACATGAAATTACAGACTGCTCACCCGTATACTCCATCATGCTACTTGCTAAGGAGATTTAAACATGCAGCCCGATCTCAGTCCCTGAAGAGATGCAGCATTTGATTCCACCAACATTCATTTCCTGAGCACCTGTTACTGCACCAGGCATAGCGCCAGGTACTAGGAATAGGAAAATAAATAACACTTATTTTTTTCTTCTTTTTCCTTTTATATTTGTTTGTCATATTTCCCATTAATTTATTTATTCAGTGAGAGTTTTCTCCCATGTGAGCCACTAAAACAGTTGATAGCCTATAGGGAAGACTGACAAGTAAACAGATTATTAATAATCCCATCTAATTGTTTAATGAGAGTGTGAATGAAGTCCTATGGGATCTAAAACTGGAATGCTGAGAAAAGCTCCTGGTGTGGTCCTTTAATTAGGCCTTAAAGAATGAGAAGTTACCTTCTAACTGACTTTCCTGCTTCTCTCCTCTGCTCCCTCTAACTTAGTCTCTACAAAGCTGCCAGGAATCTTTTATAAATGAGCATCAAAGCACAGCAAATTCCTACGTAATACCTTCAGTGATCTTTGGTTGTTCTCAAAAGAAAACCAAAGCTTCTCACCATGCCGCAAAGCACTGAATGTTCTGGCCCCTACTTCCCACTCTTCTCTTGGTGTACATGTGGCCTCCCTTATGCTCCTGGGCCAGGCCAAGTTCTTTCCCTCTTCTTCACCCTCATTCTTGCTGTTCTTTCTCCATAGTGTGCGCTTCTGTGCATCCTATCTATGGCAGGTTCATTCTCATCCTTTGGTCCTCACCAAAGTCCTCTCTTCTCTCACTTACTCAGCCTGCAATGTTCCCAACCCAGGCTGCATAGTAAACTCCCTGAGAAATGAGACATCTAGAAAGGGAACTCTGTAAGAAGCAACTCCATGGTGGCCCAAGGTTGGGTGTGAGGATGAAGACTTACTACAATGGGCAAGAAAGACTTTTGGGGTAACAGACATAACCCAGAATGGAACAGTGGAGTTGGGTGAACAACACTGCATTTTACTAAACTTCGTTGATTTGTGCATTTACCATGGATGAAGATGTTTATGACATATAAATTATACCTCTGCAAAATGGTTTTTAAATTTTTTTGGGAAACTTTTGAAAAATACTGGTACTTGGACCTTACCCATCAGAATGTCTAATTTAATAGAACTGGGGAAGGGCCTAGGAACCCCTAAGTTTCAAATCTTTTCAATCAATTCTGATATACACCCTCAACTTAGAACCACTGCTCTGCCTTATCACCCTGCTCACTGCCTGGGCAGCATCATTAAGTAACCATCTTATTTACTCAGTTGTGTACTTTGATAATGCCCTTCTCATGCATTTTGCAATAAAAGTTACCTAAAAGGAAAGTCTTTTATAAGATCACCTTTGACTCTCCAGTACCTGACACAAAGTAGCTACTTCATATATACTTTAAGGAAATGAATAGCCATGTGAAAGATAGAGGAAAAGCCCTCACAGAGGCACAGAAACATGCAGAGACAGGGCATGTTAATGCAGCGTGTTTGCCGAAGCACTGTCTAGAATGGCAAACCCAGCTGGAACTAAGATGTTTCTGAAAAGATCCTTCAGTCAGTGCTGAAAGAAACTACTATGGCCATGGATCCAAGGAGATGATCACACAGTCCAGAAAAGAAAGGTGGGAAGACTTCAGACACAAGAAATATAAGTGTATAGGATAGGAATGGAGAGTTATAGAAAGAGATGCCTCTCCCTTCCCTAACTCGTCACCCTCAGGGTGGAAAAATTTGCAATTGAGGAATTTAAGATTATATGACAATAAAAGAGTTAGAAAACATGTTGTAAATCAATGGAAGCCCATATGAATTCCTTTTCCATTCACTATGACAAAACAACAAAAACAGACTCCTAAGTAATAAAATAGGACATAGGATGTAAAACCACATCTGTGTGAAACCTGGGAGGGCAGTTAGAAGCAGGCTTAGTTTAACAAAGAGAAAACAAAACATCCAACCAGAGGTCCAGAACTGGCCATGAGTGAAAGCAGACATAAATTAGAGTCCAGGATTGGGAAGGGAGAAAGCACAAGGGTAAGTAAGATGGAGTGGAACATTTCCACAGCAGAGCAGAGGATAGCAGCCCTTCTTTCTGCACATGACTGCAGTGCAACACGCCACACCCCAGTTCCCGGTCTTGGAGAAGTTCTTTGTGATGGTCCGTGATGCTGAAGACTGCTTAGACTGAACCTTTGGAAGCAGGAATGAAAGAAGGAAACAAAAAGTGATATTAGTATAGTTGATAGTCAATCATTTATGCTAAGGGTTCAGTAACAGAGTCACTGATCATTTTCAGCAACTGTACTATCACAGAAAACAGTCCTATTTTCTATGCCTGAGGGATCTGCATGGAGATCATAACAGAAGTGTTTAAGATTATAGATATGTCAGCTAAGAAGAAGAGGTTTCCCAGTATAGCTCTGTGCTGTAAAGTATAATTATCAGATTTCTCAAAAAAAGTATGCCCACTCACCTTAGGTCTCTCAGTGGCATTGTAGTGTAGACTTTGAGTGTCCATAAACTAAGAGCATAAAGTTTAAACACATAGGAGGCCAAATTTAAATCCAGAAAGAAGTCAATGAAAGCTATAAAGATTTTGTGTTTTTCTTGAAAATTATTCACAAATCATAACAAGTGTAAGAGAAATCAATGGAAGAGTAGACTTATGCAAAGCCCATTTGCTCCTCAAAAGAAATGTAAGCAGGAAACATCTTTTTATTTGTTAAGGGTAATCTAATCCTGTTTTTCTGTTTTATATACCTGGTTTCCTGGACATTGGACATTCAACCAATTTATTGTGCAGAGCAAAACCATACTTTCTCTGAGGATGGGTAAACTAAACACTGAGTCCATGCAAGTGTGATTATCCCATCAAATCTATCAAACACAAACAGTTTAGCAAAGATTTTCTGCCAGGTAGAAAAGAGTTGAACTCTACTGGACATCAAGGAGACTTGGTCTATTGACTGCACTGTAATATGTGGATCACCAACAAGTAGAATAGTCACACCTCATGCTGGGCAGATGGGCGCCAGTGCCTGTAGCTACAATACACACCCAATATTCCCTGTGTCTCTGCTCAGGCTCCTGTGCCCCAAGAATGGTCATCACCAGTCTTTGACCAACAATACTTTCTGTGTCTCCCACCAAACTTCGTGTCCCTCCCTACCTTGGAGCATGTAAAAGAAACATGTCTTTTGTGGAATACCTCTAAATTTTAATGCTTCTGTTTTTCATGACCACTATAACTGTTCCCAAGAAGACCCTGGCTCACCCAAATCAAGAGATCCACCAGCTAGGTCAGATATTTGCAAAGCTCCCATTTTCAGGACTTGTGAAGGGGACAAAAAGAGAAGTATTGGAAACTGAAATGTAGACAGTGCTGCATCAAATGGAAGAACAATTGATGGATTTTGAGAGGCAAATGTCATGATAGGGGAGCTAAGGTTCTTGTTCTTTTATCTCCAGATCTATTTCTAGAAATCTGTACTTGGGAATATACTTGACATTGGAGGAGATAATTTTAGAAAGCACAAGAATTGCTTTAAAAATCCTTGTAGCTAAGACTAATATGGCATTCAGTATGCACCAGGCACCATTCTAAAATTTTTATGAGAATAAACTTATTTATTCCTCACAACAACTCTGTGAGATAGACATTGATTAATTTGAAGAAACTGAAGTACAGAGAGGGTTAGTTACCCAGTCAAGATCACCTAGCAAGTAAGTATCCAAGCTAAGCTTTGAACCAAACAGCCTAACACCTGGACCTCCACAGTAGGTTTAACTACTATGCAATCACATAAAATACAATGTGGGAAGAAAATCTCTTTAATTTTCCTTGTTTTGCTTGCTTCTTATTAACTGACAAAAGAAATTGGTAAATTACAGTTCAGTAACTTACAGCTCTATTTGTGGCAAAAATTTTTTTAAAAAGAGGAAAGTAAATTTAATTAGTTCACTGGTAATTACTGTCTGACTAAATTATACTTTAAATTTTAATATACCAATCACTACTTAATTAGCAAACTGAGTTGTAGAGGATAGCCTTCTGCTCCTCAATGGATAAAAACTGGCTAATAAGCATTGTGGGTGGATTTTGACTTTTCCAAAATGGGGTTTTTCTTTGCTTCTTCCTCCACCCACAACATCCTTTTCCCCCAACTCCACCACCAAAATGAAAAGCTAAACAAACCAAAGATTATTCAGGACTTCAAAATCCCCAGAAATCTTCCACTATAGGACAGGATAGGAGTGGGGACAGAGATCTGGAACTCAGGGCTTGGAGACAATACATAGTAAGGACCAGGCTCCATATTCAGCAGATGCCTTGATGCAGCAAGGTGAGCAGGAGAGAGGCAGAGGCCAGAGAGGTCCAGTCCAGCTGCCATGGTGGAGCAGTGGTGCTCATGGAAATGGGCTGCATCCCAGGCAGATAAAGGCAGAGCTATTTCTGTTGCAGGACCAGCTTCACCAGCTTCTCAGACCCCAAACCAGCCCACTTTCCTGAACAGCTTGCAGCCATGCTGGCAAAGCAGAAAGGTGAACATTGCCCGGCTTCTAGGAGTCTCAAGGGATGTCAGGGAAAGAAAGAGAATCATGACTTATACCACATGAGGCTAACTCCCCATTGAAATCAGGGGTAGCAAAGACCCTGCTCACTGGTAGCCAGCTCAGAGGAAAGGCAGAGGCAGGACCTGCTGCCATGCACACTCCAGCAAACAAAGGGAGACCCTACTTGCCAGTAACCATCTCAGAGGAAAGGCAGAGGCAGGCCTTGCTCCAAGCACACTTCAGCAGCCCTCAGGATGCTTCTGCCCCAGGTAACCAACAAGAGCTGGGAAAACCAAAGGTGGGCTCTGCACCAGAGCACCCAGTGGGCACCATTGAATTCCCATGGCCAGCACTAGCCAGGAAAACCAAACAGTCATGCTCCAGAGAAATTGTAGCCAAAGTGGGAAATGCCCAGAATCCTACTACCCACTTGTTTGGAAGAACCCAAGAAAATGTCAAGATGAAGAAGCAAAAGGCAGTCCCTGGACTCCAACCCAAGCAGAGAAAGTCCAGGAGATGAAAATATTGCAAACATCAGGAGTCACAAGCCTGAAGTTTCTGCAGTGATGGCAACTGAAGTGAAGAGACAACTCCATGAAGCTATAAAAGAAATTAGAACAGAAATACTATGCCAGGTAAAAGAAGAAATGAAAAACATAATAAAAGAATTGCTAAACACCTCTAAAGAAGACATAGAATAATAAAAATAGAGGGGCAAAGGAAAATGAGGCAAACCATGAATGAACAATATAAGAGAGATTTCGAATGCATGAAACAGATTAAAAGAGATATCCAGGAAATTAAAAACTCCATTGAAAGCTGGCAAAATTGCTTGAAAGAAACTGAAGATGGACTTTCAGACCTTGAAGACAGGTGTGCAGCTTGTGATCAAGAAAGAAAAGACCTTTTAAAAATAATGAGGAACCAGGAAATAACAATTGAATAACTGCAAGATGATGCAAAGCGAAATAATTTAAGAGTGAGCGTTATCAATGAAGAAGCAAGGGTCAACATGAAAGACATTAAAATTCCATTTACAGAAGTACTAGCAGAAAACTTCCCAAACATGGGAGAAAGACATGCTATTCAGATAAGTGAGACATATAGAACTCCAGCTAGCCATAACCAAAGTAAATCTACACCCAGACATATAATAATCAAGATTCCAGAAATTCAGCACAAGAACAGATTATTAAAGCTGTTAGAGAAAAGAAACAGATCATCTGTAAAGGAAAACCCATCAGAATCACAACAGACTTCTCAATACAAACCATCAAGTCAAGAAGAGCTTGGAGTGAAATATTTCAAGTCCTGAAAGAAAACAACTTCCAACCCAGAGTGATGTACCCTGAAAAACTATCTTTCAAAATTAATGGAGAAACAAGATACTTCCATGACAAAGAAAAACTGAAGGAACTCATGACTGCCAAACAAACCCTACAAAGAATACTGAAGGACATTTTAGAAAGAGATAAAAAAGATCATGGTTCCAGGAACAGCAGCAGAGGAGGAATCACTAAGTGGGACAGACAATAGAATGGAGGGGAAAAGTATACAGCCAATGGCAGGAAAATAGCATGGCAGAGATGAGCCACTGCATATTGGCCATAGCCATTAATGTAGATGGCTTCAATTCACCAATAAAAAGAAACATGGCAGAGTAAATCAGGAGACAAGATCCATCAATATGCTTTATCCAACAAACACATATAACTCAAAAGGAAATTCATAGAAAGTCAAAGGAGAGACAGCAAACCAGGAAAAAACAGTAAGGGTAGCTTGCCCATCAGCTGCAGAATGGAAAGGTAACATACGGCATTTCTGTACAATGGAAAGCTACTCAGCTATAAAGAAAGATAACCTTGAGACTCTTGGAGGTAAATGAATACAACTTGAGAGTATGCCCATGGGTGAAAGTGTTCAGAGTCATGTGGGTGAACATCGTATTGTCTCCCTAGTATAAGAAACTTGAGAAATTAGTGGGATTACAAAATGCAAAATAGAGGTTGTGAAGGTGAAAGGGGAGGAGATGTCTACAGGGGGAAGGCAATGGCCATTGTTAATCTATTATTTTGTTTTGAAGCCCTGTATTATTTGCATGATTCTGTTTAGTTTGGTTTTATTGTTTAATTATGTTTAATTTTATTATATTTGATGGCATGAATAGCTATTGCAAAAATAACAAAATGGATTACAGCAGCCATTATTGATCTCCTATTATCTTGTTCCAAAGCCTTTATTGCTTTACTTGTTTTCTTTTTATTGATTTTATTCTATTTTGTTTTGTTTGATCTTGCTATGTGTGATGGTATAAGCAGTTACTTTGAAGATAAGGTGCATCATGGTAGCCTCTGTTGTATTCTTGCAGTCTTGTTTGAAGTCCTGTATTGCTTTCATTGTTTTCTTTCAATTGGTTTTATTCTATTCTGTTTTATTTGATTGTGTTATACCTAAGGGTGTGGGCAGTTATTTTGAAGATAACAAGAGACATTATGGTAGCCATTATCAATTTCCTTCCATCTTGTTTTGAAGTCTTGTATTATGCTCATTGTTTTGTTTTGATTGACTATTCTATTTTGTTTTGTTTTTATTATGTCTGATGATATAAACAGCTACTTTGAAGATAAGAAGATGCATTATGGTAACCACTATGGTATTCCAACTGCCTTGTTTTGAAGTCCTGTATTGCTTTCATTGTTTTGTTTTGATTGGTTTTATTCTGTTCTGTTGTGTTTGATTTTATTGTGCCTGATGGTATGGGAAGTTATTTTGAAGGTAGCAAGGGGCAACATGGTAACAATTGTTGGTTTATTTTTATTTTGTTTTGAAGTCTTGTATCACATTCTTTGTTTTGTTTTGATTGAATATTCTGTTTTATTTTGTATTTGTTTTAGTCTCTTCAAAAAAAAAAAACCAGAAATCAGGAATAGCCTGTTAAGCTTGTAACCAGGGTATGTTTGGACACAACTGGCAGGGTCCTGAGGTTTTGGCATATGTGTCTTACTGTCTGCTCCTCTTCATTGAATGTCAGTAAGAAGGCTGTCTTATTGCTCACCGTGAGGGGATGGGACACCTGACCATGAACAGAACCGGGATGCAGAGGTGACTCAGTTCTGTGAAAGCAGGAGCAGATTGTAGAGCTGAGTGTTGATTGTTTGATACCATGTCCACTGAGCATGGAGTGTCTGTGGCCCAAACCTTCCCCACCACAGCTGTCTACATCACCCTGCACCTGAACTGCAAGTGAGGATACTCTATGGATGTCCCTGGCCATCTGCCTCTCAGGTTCAATCCAGGCTCTGCCACCCCCTATTACTTTAGCCTTAATTCCCCAGATGTTCTATAGCTCACATACAGGAAGCACTTTTCCCTTTAGATTCTAGGCATAATCCTCCAAGCAGAGCCTGCAGTGTGTAGTCAGTTCGATCTGAAGGCACCAACCTGAGAAGTAAATGTTTTCACACATGGGAAGTATCTTACTTCTGCAATACCAAAGACTGATTCTGCTAAGCAGTTATGAGATCACATGAGTTAAAAATATGCAAAGCCCTTTTGAACAGTGCATGGTAAAAAGTGATCTCCATCTAGGGAATCATTTGATATTATGATTCCTATTTTGTGCACGAGAACATAAGATTCGGAGGAGTTTAGTAAAATGGCCCACTGTCATGTGATGAGAAACAGAACTGGGATTGAAACCAGATGTGCCTGATTTCAAATCCTTCCCTTTTAGGATTCTGCCTCCCTGCAACAAGATTAATAAGTTTTATAACAAGTAAAACCCAACCCTAGTTAAAAGCATGGTGCAACACAATCAATAAGGGTGCATTTTCCATCTGAAGTTCTGAAGTAGCCTCAGAATTGTTCCCAACACTGTATGCTGAGAAGTCTCTTCCCTTTGTTTGGCATCCAGATGAGAAATGGAGCCATTTGGGAACTTTTCTCTGAGCCGTGTCTCCAGTAGGATTGCAACCAAGACTTCAGAAAGACAGGCTCACACTTTTCAAATCCAAGCACTGCTATGAGGATCGCCCACCTTGTGCACCATGATAAGAGACTTCAAGGTTTCCCTGGGTTAGATAGCGTTCATAAAGCAAGTGTTGTCTTGCATGAGAATGCCTTCCTAGCTCCCTGGGATTTTTGTTATACTCTTAAACTGGGAGTCATCCTGACCCCAATGCTAGCCCCAGGAGAACTGTAAGGTAGATATGGCCTCCACAGTGCTTTTCATTGTTTGGGTCTAGATATTGTTTCTGAGGGACGGTGTTTGTCATCACCCTTTTAATTACCCTTTCCCACAAGAACAATCACACAGTTTGTGTGAAGTTCATGTGTATGGAGGATAGGACTGAAGAGCTTGCTTTTGTTTCCTTCTTTTAGTGTGAAAATTAGAAAACATATTCCTGTTGTTCAGACAGCACATGAGAGCTTGCCAAAGATGAAGCTCTTCCAGCTTTCCTAGATGAGACTGGTAAATCTCAAGGGGGAGACAAGAGCTCTCCCTGGCCCCAAGGGGAACCTGCAGATTCACAGACAACCCAAAGATGAATGGGCAGTGCTTACCTTCATTCCATTGTCTGTCAGTCAACAGCTCTAACTGTTCATCACCAAACAAAAGTGGAAACATGTGGCTTTTCACTCTCTTCTGTGCAAGCTGCCACCTGGAGGCAGATGTCTCACAGCACAGCAAAGTGATCTCCTTGTTTATCCCAGTCACATTCTGTCATGTGAGAGCAAAAAGATGCCCAATGGACTTTGGGGGACAAAAAAAAGGGTTCCCATGTGTGAGGGAAAGGCAGGAACATTCCAAGCTCCCGCTTCTGTTCCTACAGACAAGAGATGTTTGAGGAGCCAAGGACTCCTAAAACAGGATGGAAGGGGCATGGTGAGGCAGATTAGACTAGGGAAAATAGCACTTCACCTGGGCACACCTGTCAAGTTGGGTGGAGGCTGAGAGTTAAGAGTGAATGCCAAGAAACCTATTAATCCAAGAAAAATGCATGACCCTAAAAAATGAATCTAAAAACAAAGATTTACTCACTTGAGTAGATTTAACTTCAGGTGCTACTAAGACTTTTTTTTTCATTTTTACATTTTGTCACTTCATAAAAAATCCTGTATTCATTGAAAATCACCCCCACTTCACTCCAACCCACCCAGCCACAGATAAACTTTAATTGATTTCTCAGTTCCTTATCTTTGTCTGTTCAGGACATTTCATATAACTGGAACCGTAGCCTTTGTGACCTGTTTGTTTTCTTTCATTTGACATGTTTTAAAAATTCATCTATGGTATAACATATATAACTATTTCATTCCTTTTAGGGCTAAATAATGTTCCATTTCATGGCTATATCACACTTTAACCATTCCCCAGTTGGCAGATATTTGTGTTGCTCCTGCTGTTTGGCTATTATGTATAATTATGTTGTAAATATTTGAGCCTTTGTGTTGGATGTATTTTTTTTTCTTTTTGATGTATATGTAGGAATAGAATTTCTATACCAAATGGTAACTCTAGGACTGGGGATGGAATTCAGTGGTAAGACAATTGCTTATCACATACAAGACCCTATGTTTGGTCCCAAGACTTCAGGGGGCAAAAATGGTAATCCTCTGTTGAACATTTTGAGAGACTACCAAAATGTTATCTGAAGTGGCTGCACCAACTCATATCCCTAGAAGCAGTCTACAAGAGTTCCAGTCCTCCACATCCTCATTAATGCTTGTCACTGTTTGACTTTTTGATATTAGCCAACCTGGTCAACAGCAGCCAGCTCGTTGTGGTTTTAATTTGAATACCCTGATGACTAATGACATTGAGCACCTTTTCATGTTTCTCAGTCACCAGTATATCTTCTTTAGAGAACATTCAATTATTTTTTTTACAAGACTGAGCTTTTATCATATTCTAGTCATGTGGGAGACTGATCACATTACTGGTCTGTATCCATATCCTCACCAAGTAATTTGATAGCTCTCTTTCATACTGACTTTGAACTTGATCACATGACTTACTTCAGCCAAGAAGATGTCAGAAGACTGTGCCCAAAGGGCTAGTAGAGGATGAGACTCCTGCAGCAGAGCCCAGTTTCCCTGTCTTCTCAGCCAAAGCTTTCCTAGATCAGCCAATAGCCAGTCAACCCTAAGCAGGCAAGCAAACCCAGAAAGTCTAGTAGAGCAGTCTAGATAACTTACAGCTCACCACAGACACATCAACAAATCTAGACCATATCACCAGAACCCAAAAGACTCATGAGCTAAATGTTTATTGCTGCCTGCCAAAAGAAGATTCATGGTTGTTTATTTTGCAGCATTGTTATGGGACTAGATAACTGGTAATGCAATAATAGCCTAAGTACTGAGGACAGAAAGATGAAAAGCACAGTTTTTGCCTTCAAGGGGCCATAATGCATTAGGGAAGGCAGAAAAGTACTAGAAAGTCACAGAGTAGTTCAGTCTGTGCTGTGACAGCTATTTGGACACATCTTTGACCACGTGGCTATAACCACCCAGTTTTCAAATGGAGACTTTCAGCGTTTGAGTGACAAAGCTTCGTAGCTCTTCCCCCCTAGTTTCCCCACCTTGCGTATTTTACAGTCTCCCTTGCTGTTCACTGAAATGTATCTTGTACCCACATCATGTTCTTCCTGGAGCCATTAAAAATGTTTGGTGATGCGCAGACTTGGCATAAATTTTTAATTATGAATCTTGGTTGCCCAAATTAGTGTACTAGCATAACTTTAATTAAAAGTTGCTGCTTCAAATTCCTCCCAAGTTCTGCCTTAATGAAATGGCTTAGTGTCCTTCCAGGTCTGTGTTTTAAGCCCCCTCTGGCTCCTCCTGCCTTTTCCTTGAAGCACAGTGGGTTGACCACACTTTGGCTTCACATAAGTGACAATGCAGCTGAAAGCCAATTTTTGAAAACTATTTCTCAAACTGCCTAAGTTTTTATGTTCCGGACGTCTATGTTGACACTTTATCAGTTTCACTATGGTTGGCACAACCAAAAATGAACAATAATTTAAGTTTATACTTGTTTTTCTCCTCTCTTTTTTTAAGTTCTAAATCATCTCCTTCAAAATACTAGGCAAAAAACTCTTAGCAGGAATATTATAACCCAGAGGCTTAACCATTTTAGGGATAGAGATAGAAGTTTTTGAACATTTGAGGAAAGGTATGAACCTTCATGTCAAAAACATGCAGAGACACATGTACACTACAATGTTCACACATTCTCAGAGCTGATCCCCATAACCTTAGTATTTGTCCAAAACTTTGACATGTCCTGGACTAACAAATTTGTGCTACAAAGGGAACTTACGCCTCCAGTGGAAAGCAGAGCAAGATGAAATATTTTGGATCAATAATGTGCTTGCCTAGCCAAATGCACATGTGTTACAGTATAAATATGAGAAAAATAGGAAGGAAATTTTGCTCATCAGCAAGGGACATAACAGTGAGCATTACAGAAAGAAACAAAGCACAAGAAGTCAGGGATTTGCTTCTTTTCGGATAGTCTCACCTTTGTTGGGTAATTTTGCTGTGGCTCAAGATAAGCCATTGTCTTCTTCAATAAAAATTTCAGGAAGGGATGAGTATTTGAAATGTGATCAATGTCCATTACATACTACTCTGTGGATGCATGCTAAGCTAGTATAGCCAAATTGGCAAACTTGTCAAATACAGATTTTTTTTCCATTTTTTATTTCTTCTTAATTTTTATGGGAGAGGGTGGGGGAGGGTTACCTCTAGATATTCTGATTCCATCCGTCCAAGTAGGATCCCAGGGGACTGTGTTTTCTAAAAAGTACCCCAGATAGTTAGTAAGCATGGTCAAGTTTAGAAACCACTGGATCAAATGATCTCAAGTTAGGTGATTTCCAGTGCCACTGCTTCATAAGGCAGTGGTGGTGTACCCATGTGTGTACGTGCATAGGTGTGCCATCGTTTAGAATGGGTGGGAGAGGTTGGTCCTGGGAAGTCCACAGAAACAACAGGATTCTGCACATGGTGATCAACTACACATCCACTTTCATGATGCCTATATGACCTCAGTATCTAGCCCATTCCTGTGTTGCCTGTGCCAATGTCAACCCTATTCTCTTCTCTGAGATGCAACCTAGAGCTGTGCACGATGCTCTCTGGGGCTATCTTCATCCTGATAGGCAGCTGTTCTGGCAGAAACAATTGGCAGATGGTCTGTGGCTAGAAATCTTAGTATACTTGAGATATTTTTGGGAAAGAAAAAAGAATAGCTTAAAAGATGAAGATGACTAAATAATCGTTAGCAAAGTCGTCATCTTCATCTTTAAAGATGTCCTCCCTATGTTTTATAGAAAATATGTGCCAATGTCAAGTTGCAGGAGTTTACTTTGCAGTGACCTCTCTGTCCCTTGATGACTTTTGTGAAAGTAGCAGGGCTTTTGGCATGAATGTTGGTGCCCTTGGCTATGGACAAAACTTCAGGGGATTGGACAGAGAAGGGGGTGAAATGACAGATGCTACATTGTAATTAGGAGAATGGCTTCCCTGCTGTGAAGGGCTCCAGGCACCCAGAAAAAAAACCAGAGCCATGCAGCTTTATGGCTATTGCAGTAAACTTAGCTTTAACCCCAATCTAGAGGGATCTGAGATTCATGAGTTTTGCTTGAATCATCCACAAAAAAATCAAGACTAGGGAATACTAAGTCTTTTCATCTATTCTGTTGACTCATTCCTCTCCCATCTCCCTCATCTCATTGGATATAGTTTGTGGTTTCTTTTTTTGTTTTTTGTTTGTTTGTTTTTTGTTTTTTGTTTTTTTTACACAGTGTCCTAGAATGGCCTCAAGACAGTGCAGACATGAATCTGCAATTCCTGAGGGTGAGGGAGTTACATTGGTCCTCTCTGAAGTCTGGCTAAGTACACATGGTCTCTACACCCTCCATAGAGATGGCATTGGCCTGGGGGGAGAGGGCAGTGAGCTCTGGTCAGACTCTCTCACTAACACCTGAAGGGTTAGGCACTTTCCATTTTGGGGATCTGAGTGCACTCCTCTGAGGAGAAAATGGGATTGAAACAAGTTGTACAAGGCCTTCCATCTGCAATGTCTTCCATCTGCAACTCCATGTTCATGATCCAATGGACAGCCTTAGGAAAAATCAAGAATAAAGCCATCAGATGGTAAGAGGAACCATGACTGAAAATTCAGCACTTTTAGCTTCTGGTCTCAATGCTGCCATTGACCAGAAACTTCTGTCCATTTCTAGATTGCAGGTTCCCACATTTTAAGATAAATAGGTCTGGCTTCTAGGACACTGTTTTGCCTAGATTTTCTTCTGCTTTGTATTCTGCTCTACTCCCATCTATTGCCGAAGCGGGGGGGGGGATGTCACACATTCTGAGGCATTAACACACGTTTACACTTGCTCCTTCCTCCAACTATCCACGGTGGCACTGCCCTGG